>VYZR01068047.1:0-15535 GCA_013400675.1 Oxylabes madagascariensis
CTGGAGAATTGATTGCCTGAATAAATAAATCCCAGGAGGGGAACAGGTATTGCCCAGGCAGGGCGACACTCACAGCGGTGCTGGGCGGAGGGGACAACGGGAATTTTGTGATCACAGAATCCCAGACNCAGAGCTGAGCCCTGCAGAGCTCTGCCCCTCCTCGATATGTCAAGTCTAAACCTTTGCAACACGTTATTTTCATGCTCTGCAGGGACTTTTACAAGAGGATTGAGATACTCCTCCAGTGTATTATAGGGAAGGAAACATTATTCCCTTTAAAATAAAAGTATTGGAGGGGAAAAAAAAAATGCTTACAAGTGCACTACAAGTAAGGATCATGTTTCCTTGGCTTGGTATAAGTGCTCATTTGCTTTATAGTGCTCTCAAACCTGTGTTAAATCCTCATGAATTGGGTATTCAGCTGGAGACAGAGGCTGGCTGATGATACATCTTCCAGTTAGGCAGCAAATATTGCAAAATGTGAGCTTTGCTCACCTTCCTAAAGCAAAAAAAAACCCTAAATGGTTTGGGGTTTGGAGTTTTACAGCCCTGGCAGTGGGATGTGCAACAGAGGTCACTGAAAGGTTGTTTTGTTTTTTTTTTTTTTAGGGTGCAGCCTTGGGATCAGAGCTGTGCTGGGCCTTTCTAAATTCTGTTTTCTTTGCTAGGGTTTTCCACAGTGAAATTCTCCTTGCCCAGGGTGGTGCAGGGCTCTCTGGCCTCACTCACCTGGGCCTCAGCCTCCCAGGCAGAGCCATGGGGAGGGCAAGGAGCTGGAATTCTCCAAGGAGCTTGGGGATGGTGCAAAAGCAAAATGGAATTTATTCTTACAGTGTATTAAATCTTTGCAAACCTGTAAAACCTGATGGAGAGTTCAGCTTAATAGAAAACTTCCCCCGGCCAAAATAGATTTTGAGATTTTTCTTAAAAATATTTAACAATATTCTTTATTTTCTTTCTTTATAATATTTTTTTATTCTCTATTCTTCCTTAAACAGGAGCTATAAGTGGTTTCCAATAGCTGGAACCCATCAGCTTCTCGTTATTATTCACAGTTTAGGGATGCCCAACACAATTCTACTCTTGGAAACCAAGATCATTTGCTCAATATTGGCCGTTCTTTGTCTTTTCTGTCACCTCTGGATCCTTGCATGAAGAGAAGGCAGCTTGCTGCGCTGAAAACTCAAATATTACCAACGTCCCACTTTTTAAAAAAAATAAAGAAAAATCCCTCCAACATTTCCTCTTCGGTTTCCCGACCTCTTGGCCACCTATCCTCTTTCTCCTTGCTTGACTTTGCCCTAGTTAATATTCCAACAGGTGTTTCCTTTTTCGGTGGAATTTTTTAGGCCGCTGTCTCAAGAGGCCTTCTGCATAATAATGCAGTATTCATTATGTGGCCGCCTTACTGGGAGAGAACTTTATTTTCTTAACCCCACCATTTCCCCTCCGTGCAGGGGCTGCAGCAGGGAGAGAGTTGGGGCTTTCAGCATCCCCTGCTCTCTGGTTTTTGATGAAATCCCCACATGGATTTCACCTCAGCCCTGCCAGGAGGGTGATGAGGATTTAAGGGAGGAGTGAGGCAAAAAGTCTCTTTTTTTTCCCCACCATTTTTTTGTGCAGCATCTCGATTTCTTTTCTTTTTCTTTGAAAAGCATCTCAATTTCTGTTTTGTGACCATGGGGAAGGACTGAGTTAAAAATAATGAAATTAAAGCTTAAAGGTTCGTCCCTTTGGTGCTCTCAGGTGCCTTCTGATATCGCTGGAAATTTGTTGTGGTGACACTTGGCTTGGAGGGGTGACAGCAGCCGCTGGTTCATTCCTACAACAATTTTTGAGGTGACTTCTCTGCCTGCTGTGAGATTTGTACCTTTCTACCTCTGGATGATGCTGAGCCGTCGCTGCCAGAAAGAGAAAATGTTTTGTTTCAAGGTTTTACCAATTTTAATAGATTTTTTTTTTTTTTTAAAGAGTAGAGGGATTTAAGAACTCTGAGCCAAAGATACCCCTTGCTCTCTTTCACTGTGTGCAAATGCTGCTCTGTGCAGTGGTACCTCCAAATTTGGTTTTTTTAATTAAAAAAAAAAACAACGAGGAGGGGAAAAAATGTAACAATGCAAGAGTCAGATCCTCACATTATTCCAGGATGAGCCAGTTATAATTTGTCCCAAATTGATTAAATCGAATATTCCCACCAAGCCAAATTCATCGCCCTGGGACAGCACCAAAGGTGAGAGTTTAGGTGATTTTAAGATAAAATGTGGCATTTGGAGGAATATGTGTCAGTAAATGTGCATGCACACAAAAATTTGTGAGATAAAAAGGTCTCCCCTTATTCTTATTTCTTTACTTCCTTGGACATTCACAATTCCCAGTCCCACACCTGAGGTAATGCCTGGTTAGGAGGGTTTGAATGCACAAAACAGAATTTTGCTGCTGTCTGCACAGGTATTTTGTTCCTAGAAAAGTGTCAATAAAGAGGTTCTGGTGTCCTGGGCGCGGGGCGTTAATTAGTGGGAAAAGGGACTCAGAAAACCCAAACCCTCCCAGTCCCTAAATAAAATATTTTCCTGTGTCCCATGGATGGCCAATATCCCATATTTATTTATTATGTACGGCAAGGGAGCAGAAGGAAGGAGAGATGGGAGAGCTGGAGCCATAAAAACTATGAATAGATTGGGGTTTTTTTTTTTTTTTTTTTGGTTGTAACTCCATTAAAAATTGAGTGCACGCTAATGTTGGGCTATTCTTAGTGCAGATAACTTTTTAAAAGGTGAAGGCCAAGAAATTCCCTCGCTGTTTGGAATCCCAGCCTGGAATGGAGCGGGGTGACCTCAATATGATGCTGCAAATTATTGGAAATCAGACAGTTGCAGTTCTTGGAACGTTTTATATTGATGAAGTAAATAATCTGTTAATATTGATTAGGTAAATCATCTGTTAATTGGCAGCCTCATCAGGAAGGTCGACATGGGACTGGATTAAGGAGTGAAATGATCAGATTCAGATGTTTGAAAAAAGCCCCAAAACAACCCTGCAACACTGCTCAGTTTGGTGGACTGGGGGCTTAGAAACAAATGTGGAAATGGAATATTCCAAATATTGTCAAATGTCCTTAAGGTTTTCTGGGTTTATTCTGTGTCAGCCAGACATGAAGGGCAGGGTCCTTCAGAGACTGCAGCAATTACTGGGGCTTTAATTTTTGCAGCACAAAAAATATTTTCACAGCACAACTGTGGGGGAAAATATTAAATCCAAAAGAATCATGAAATCAGATTAGATTTATTCTACTTTATCACTTGGCTGATGGCAATCATAATTTACATTCTTGTGAATTCTTAGCCTACCCATCCATTATTTTGATGTTTTTATCTCTGGTTCTCCGCAAAGATGATTTTTGCTTGGTCATCCTTGTAAATACACAGATGAAAATATGGATACATGGGGATAAATTCTGAATTCGAGCATGTATCAGAAGGATCTTAACTGTGGGATATTCAGAATCCTAGTTGATATTTATAACTACTTCATATTTTTTTAAGGCTCAGGCAGGCAGTAAAATTTAAAAAAAATAAAATTGTCACAACTCTAAATGTTTTAATGGTTAAAAATATTGATCACAAAATCCTCGTTTGGGGAGGGTTTTATGCTCCTGTTTCTTTAAGGTGGGCTCTGTGCTCTGCAGCCACTGCGACTGTTTTCCAATATTTGGAATTATGAGTAAATAGAATTACTCCCCCGTCCCATCCTTTCTGTTTACGTTGTGTAATTACCAGCCCCTCTCCATGCCTCGTAATAATTGACTTGATATTGATAAATAGATTAGCTAATACAGTAAATGATTATTCCCCACTAAATGAATCAGGGTGCTTTTGACTTCAAGTGCCATTAACAATAAATGCATGGATTCGGGACAGCTTTTGCATTTTGCATTAAGCAGCCCCTGGATAAACACCCAGAGAGCAGGAGCAGAGCCCAGGGATGCTGCTCCTTCCCTGCCCTGGGCATTATCCACCTTTTCCCATCTCCTGACCTCATTCCTGGTACCCACAGCACGGAAAGGTTTGCCTGGAAAGCCCCCAGTGGAGGTTTAGAGCAGATATTAGGATAAATATTTTCGTGGGAAGGGTTGCAAAGCGTTGGAATGGGAGTGGTGGAGTCACCATCCCTGGAATGGTTCAGAAAATGTGTGGGTGTGGCGCTGAGGACGCGGTTTGGTGGTGCTGGGTGATGGCTGGACTGGATTTTAGACACCTTTTCCAAGCTTAATGATTTTATGGAGTTACCTAAACCCTTTTTAAGGGACAGGATGGACTTCAGGGTGGATGTTCCATCCACAGTGTCAAGTTTTGGGGTCACCACTCATCTTTCTGTGGGTGTTTTTTCCCAAAAAGAGTGATTATATCACCTGGTTGTTTTTGTTGCTAATTCCTGTAGGATCGATCCAGTCTGAGCACAGCCAGGGAAATTGGTACCAATAAATCAAATTTCATGATCCTACAACACTTCTGGACCCCTTTGAGTCAATTCTGGGATTGAAACCCTGGAAATTTCAGATGGAAAGGGGTGGAGGCTCCTCCCCTGGAATAGCTGGCCGCTAATCCAGGCAATTCTGGATTTTGGTACCTGCAGACCCCCTGAGCTTTCCCTGGACCTGGCCCAAGCTGCTGCAGGAGCTGCCAGTCAGGATGATTTATGGCAATTCTGGGCCATATGTTGGGCGAAATCCAGCCACTGGGGCTGTGGGGGAGGAGGGAACCCTGGCCGGGATTTTGTGGCATTTTGTGGTTTGCAGCTGCTGCCTGCGTGTGGGAAGGGCGGTGGGACACGGGGAGAATAACTTTCCTTTACTGCAAGGAGGGCACAGCAATCTCTGGGCTTTAATTCCACCCTTATCAATAGCAAAATCATTGTGTTAACAGAACTGAGGGTTGGGTGTAGCAGTGGAAATGTGATTTTTAGGCATTTGAAGTCCCATCTCTTTCCTTTCTTTCCTCTTTTGCAGTCTCTTAATTAAGCTTAATCCTGGCCAGATAATGTATGAAACCTCAAATATCAGCCCACGTTATGTAATCCATAAACTTTCCATCCCAGCCTCATTACAGCACCAGGATTAGGAAGGAAAAAATAAAAAAAAAGGGGAAGAAAAAAGGTGCTAAAATTAATTTAACGAGATTGGAACCAGCCCTTAAATGGATGGGAATTGCAACCTGAAGTTCCAGTTCTGCAGCATCACATCCGATTTGCTGGATGCCTGCAGCTGATTTATGTCAGGGTCCCAAATTCTGGGAATGCTTGAGCATGGGCTGAACTGGAAGGTAAATCCTTTTTCTGGCTGGGGTCTCTGTGAGGATGAGTTGGGAGCTGAACTCAGAGGTCCCTAAAATTCTGCTGCTTTGCAAAGCTCTTCTAGCTCCCAAAATTAGTGTTAGGCGTAAAATTAAAAAGTTTTGGGAAGAAAAATGCTGACGATGTTGTGGGAGAGAGATCCGTGCTCAGCTTCAGATGAGGGAAAAACTTCTCATTGCTCTTTGAAAAGGAATGGGGGGTTTATTTATCTTCTTTTTCCTTAAAACACCAACATTTCCCTTTTCTCCAATTTTTATTGTTGCCATATTTGATTGGTTCATTTTCTTCCTGCTTTAGATCAGGTCTCTTCTCCAGAATTCAGTAATATAATGTCTTGTAATGATGAATTCTTACAACATTCCGATGTTACAATTCAGCTCTCGACCTTGGTGGGTTTTTTTTTAAAGTGAAAATGCAGTAAAAGGTTATTTTGGATACGGAGGATGAATGCAGATGGGAATGCCAGGGAAGCAGGGGGATGTGGATGACAAAGCAGGGCTGGAAAGGGAGACAACAACAAGATTTGAGCTCTCTGTGCTCACAACACACCTCAAAAGCTGCTTAATTTATGATCAGGTGAAGGAGGGCTGTAAAAAAAGTAGAAAATCCAGAAACTTTTGGGTGTTGGCATAAAGATTTGACCTGCATGGACAGAAGCAGGAGCAGCCTGTCCTCCAAAGGTCCCCGGGCTGCAAATGCCAATTTCCCCCAGCTTTGAGCGAGGTCTTTGCTCAGGCACAGCGTGAGAGAGAGAAGAGATCCAGGCTGGGCAGATGGTGGGGAGGAAACAGTTGCCCACAGCTGCTGGGAGCTGCAAAAAATCCAAGGAAGAGCAGCCAAAACACAGCCACATCCAACTCTGGGACAGGGAAAGCAGAGACCTGCGGTCTGGGCAGGAAAGGGAGGTGGGAACGAGCTCGGTTTTCACCGTTTGGCCAAAGACAATGAGCTGAAAAATCACCTTGTGGGGTTTTCTGGTCCTTCTGCGCCGGGTCCCTCGGAAAATCAGGACGAATTATCAGCTAGGAGCTGCTGTGCTCTGAATTTTGACTGGAAAAAAAACTTAGCAGGATTTCTCACAGTGTTTCTGTGACTCCAGGGTTTCGTGTGAGCTGTTGCCTCTCACAACTCCATTCTTCGCTATCAAGATTTAGGGAAAAAATGAGTTTTAATCTCCCCATGGAGAGGCAGTTCTTGCTCACATTGCTCTGGTGCCCACCTCTCGTGCAGTCCCTGAGCAAATTCACCTTTGGGGAAGCAAAGATTCTGTGGTTGTTATAAAATCAATGTTTTCTGGGGGCAGAGACACAAGAAATCAAGACCTCCGTGGATTGGCTCCATGAAATTTAACAATAACCATTGTTAAAGTGGCAATTTAACAATAATCAAGTCAGCAGTGTAAGAATTTGTTGATGTTCTTATTAGACAGCAAGGTTGATTCTTTTCTTGGAGTTTTGTAGTTATTTCTAGAGACCTGTGGATTTTTTTCTAGGATTTTTGCAGTTATTTCTAGAAATCTGCGGTCTTTGCTTGTGTTAAATGCCATAAAATTCATAGATCCTTAAACACCTGATCATTTCCAAAGAAGATCAGAACTTTTCCACAGTTTAGGGGGAAAGGGGAGGATTTATAGAAATCCTGTTACATATTAGAACCTCTTCAAAAGGTGTTTTATTGGTGTTTATAAAGATGGAAAGCTCCTTATGTCGGAAAATGCACTTAATTAACGCACAGGTCAAATATGATACATTTTTCATTACTGAGCCCTGATTTGGTGGTAGTTTGGAACTTTAAATAATTTTATCTACTGGGCAGGCACAGCTAAATTTGCCGATTGGTAATAAAATCCCAAATCTGATGACTTTCTAAGGAAGAAATGTCAGTTTTGCCAGCTGAAACCAAATCTGTTTGGGTTGGTTTGCGGGGGGAGGTTGTGCAAGGAGCTGCAAGGATGAGCCAAAGCCTTGTGAAATCCAACTTCTTCCAGGGACTGGATCTGCTCCTTCTGGCCTTCAAAAAGTGGGATGGAGATTTGAATCTCCCTGTCCTTGTTCTGGAAAAGAAGTGACGTGTTTTTCCTCAAAAGCTCTGCGTGGTTTTGGGAAAGGGATGGGCTGAAGTGTTGGTACTCCCATAAATCATGGAATTTCCACTTTTTTTTACCCAATTTCCAAGGCTTCTGTTTTCTCATTTAGCCTGGGGGGGGCTTCTTTTTCTCACTGAGGTTTTGGAGGTGTGCATTTGTTGTTTTATTGTTCTGATGTGCTCATTGTGGGAGAGTCTGGAGCATCCCCTGTGATGGGGCTGTGGGAATGTCAGAGCTCAGAGTGACCAGAACATGGAAAACTTGGAATCTGTGGAAAATTAAGAGCTGAAATTGTGTTTGGATTGCTTTTTAAAGCTGATAGAGAGGAACTGATGTGAGGGAGATGTTTGTCACCCTTACAAATTCTCCTTTTCAAGTGCGTTATTCTTTGTTCTCCATCACATTTTGTGGTTTCCTCTGCACCTGAAATTCTTCCAGGTAACGCTGTGGCCCCAAAAATGGTCTCAGGATATTTCCCTGTGTCTCCCAAGCTCAGGGCTCAGCTTGAAGAGAGATTTGATGCCCTCACATCAAAGAGCAGGGTTTTCAAAACAGAAGGATCCGTTCTTTGAGTCCCTCAGAAATGGTGCTCTGGGATCAGGGAGCGCTGGATTTATGAGGTGAGAGACTAAACAATCTGTACCTCTCCTTTATCCCCGGCATCACACCCAGGATCCTGCACTCCTCCTCGGCTCCCCTCTCTGGGATCATCCAGGCTGCTCTCAGCCATGGAAAACTTGGAATATTATGGGTAATATTGACCTGTTAGGTATTAAACCTGAAAACTCGATCCAAACCTGCTCCGGCTTTGCTCCTCCTGCCACCCCCCAGCCCATTAAAAGGCAAAATGATGAATTAAAAAAAATCATTTGCTGCTCTGAGAGGGTTCATTGTGGTAAAACTCAGGGAGGATATTGAAAACTAAGCAATTTTAAATTGTTGATTTAGTATAAAATAGTTTATTTTTAAATCCTTCTCATTTGAAGCAGACCAGTCTTTAAGGTAATGAATATTCTCTATCTGAAACATCTTTGCTTTCTAAGTTTTGGCAGGAAAGACTCTGGTTCTGTAAGAAACTGAACAAAATGATTCATTTCATCAACTGTGTCTCTCTGTGTTGCTTCTGTGGTGTGTGTGTGTGTTAATTGAGATATTGCTAATTAAACCAAAAAAAATTTTGATGTTCTACACAGCACTGATTGCTTCTAATTGGGCTATCAAGCAATAAAGTCAGATCTGCTCTCTTAAACCGAGAGTAGCACTCCTAGAAAATGGAATTTTGGGGGATCCCCCTCCCTTTTTGGGGATCACTGCTATTCCCTTTTCCCTGCTCTGCAGTGCCATAAACCTCCTTTTGAAAGGCTCTTTTTCTGAGCTCATTTTTTGGACAGCACAGCCACAGCAAGGTCCCGCCACCTGCATTTTTAATTCCTGGGGATATTTCAGTGCCAGGTGGGAAAAGAGTGGGAGATGGAGTCCTTGCAACAACCTCTGCCACTGGATCTTTCCAGCAAGCCAGGGAGACAGCGAAAAATAGTCAACATTATTTCAGCACAGTGGGGAAGGAGGGATGAAAGCTCTGCAAATGAATTCATTGTGACAACCTTTGTGAAGGATCCGAGTGTTTGATCTTTTAAAAGATTTAATAATTCTTTGGAGAGATTAAAGAATGAAACTGGCTGGGAGGAGGAGAGGAAGTCAACTTTCTTTCCCCCGATTCTGTCAAAATAGTAAACAAAAAAAAGAGCAAATCCCTAAATTTAGTCGGCTTCTCCCCACATCACCTCTTTTTTTTGGGTGTTGATGCATGTCATGTTTGAGTCCTTGTAGCAGAGGAACTCTTGGAAATGTGACCCCCTCAGATGAAGATTTGGGCAATGATCTAATGTGCTTCTATCCAATGGAAATGGATCTAAAAAGCAAAGTAATTAAATGCCTGGAAATAAGAGTTTCCACCAGGTTGGGGTTTAGAATGTTTTACACATTTCCAAAAGGCCAGACCTTCAACCACAGGCTTGGGTTTGGCCCCTGACTGCTGAACCAAGCAAGCTCTGAAGGTCTTTGCACTGCCACTGCTAATTTACCTTACATTAATTTTTGGTTTCTTGTAGCTTAGAAAACCTCATAGTTTCAATTTTTTCTTAAAACTAACTCAGATTGCTGTGATGCAAACAGTAAATTCCTCTTCTGTTTTTTGGAGGTATTACTTAAAAAAACCTCCCCTAAATAACCAAAACTAACCCTCCAGGAATTAAAAGAGGTAGATTTTTCTATCCAATGACCTGGTAGTACTCTTATTTTAAAATGGGGGAATTATCTCTACTGCAGTTTTTGGGGGAATCAAACTTTTCTGCTTTGAAGAAGTACTGATAATTTAAAAATGAGGATTTCTGGTTTAGCCTGGTCATTGTCTACCTTTAGCTAGCAAACAAATAAATACAGTTTGACTGGTAACAGCTGCCATATGCAAGTGGAGCAGGGTAGGAAGAGTTCTGTAATCATTTCTCCATCAAATACTGAACAGCCTTTCCTATGATAAGACCCCAGGGTCCTCCAGGCTGAGCCAGAAACTCCTCTGGACTGGAGCTGCACAGGAAGGGCACTCAATGGAGGCATCTATTTCAAAAGCCACACATAATGAAGATTAATTAGACCTTCTTTAGCAGCCCAAAGTTAAATACACACAGCCAAGGCCTTGGGTTTCCTCACACCACCAGAAAGTTTCCATGGAACGCAGAGAAGATTAAAAAGTGGGTGACAGAAGACAGAGGGTCAGCTCCTGTGTAAAGTCACTTTAAAAATGTCCCAGGATTGACTTTTCCCGTTCACATACGAGGATAAAATGCCTTAAGGGGCACTTGGAGCAAGGTAGGAGCCACGTTCTGTGTCTGTGTGCAGTAGAGCAGCTTCTCCAACCACATTCCATTTAATTGCCTTTTTGGTGGCCGAGGGCATCCCAGTTCTCTTATTCCATGCAATATTCTTTCCTTTCAAAAGGCCAAAGTCATGCACCTATATCTTGAATCTTTCAACCACAAGCTGGGTTTTGAGTGGACTTCAGAGCTTTGCAACAACAGCTTTTCCTTCTGCTTTGTTTTCCTCCAAGACATCACTTGGTCTCGGATGAGGTCTGGGGTGGATTTATGCTTTGATCCCACAGTTCCAGGCCTAGGATATGAATTAAGGACTTGGTGATCTCAGAGGTCTTGTCCAACGCTAATGAGGCCATGATTTTAATCTTTCGGAGGGGGAGCAAGGCACCAATGCAGCACATCCTGCAGCTGAGGGTGTTGGGACAGGCTGGGAATGACCTGCACCCAGCTGCAGGATGCCTTGCAGTGGCTGCAGCAGGAGGGGCTGTGTCTATTGCAATCACTGGGTTTGACTCCTTCAAACCCTTCCTAGGGCCAGGCTGTCCCCACTCAGTGCTTTGGCTGCCAGCACAGGGGTGGGGAAGGAGCCCCGAGCGTCCCCAGCACCTTTGGGCACACAAAATCCTCGCCGTGCCTCATTGTCAGGGCTGCTGACTGCCCTCATTAACTTCAAGTGGCATCGAGTGCTCAGCACAATGGCAAACCGAGCCCTCCACTCCTTTAAAGTGATCTTTGGGGTTTCATATTTATTTGCAAACCCGGGGGCGGCGCGGATCCAGAAAGAAAAGGGTTTTCCTCCCGGCCCGGAGCTGGAGGTGGACACACGGAGCCAAGGCGTGTTCTGCCAGCACAATGGCAACTTATGAATAAGATCATACTTGTATTTGCATTAACACGGCCGGCTTCTGCAGGCAGTTTTACATAATCTCCTTTTCAATGGGGAAGGGTGTCATTTCCCCTTCATTTCATACAGCCCCGCTTTGAAAATGTAGGGAGGAAGTATTTAAAGAAAGTCCGCATTTTATGAAAGGGAAAATTGCCGGCGTTCCTTTGTGTGTCTCAGTAGGATTTGGATAGATTACTCATACTTAAAAAGGAAGGGAGCTTTTGCTTTCTCTTCCCCTTTTTTAAAAAACTTGCATTAACATGATGTATTGACATATTACAAAATCCAGGGAATGCTGGAGAGCGAATCAACCGCGGCTTTGTCCACAAGTTGCAACAAATTCTTAAAACGTCGTCACCTTCTGAAATAAAATTGTCACATTTTGGCAACTTTTATAAGGACTAAAGCTCCGCTTCTAAGATAGGGACAACAGCATGTCCTCTCTCACTTGCTTTTTCTTTCTGTTTAAAAATCAATTCTCCTTTTTTCTTTTTTTTTTCCCCTTTTGATCCAATGAGCTGGGTACGAGTGCAGCACGTTTGAACCATTTTCATAAATCAAGCAACTGGAATAGATTTTAATACAGAATTGTATTACTGCAGGAATGCCAGGCATGCAGGCTCGAAGCACTAACACTTCTATTAGTTGAATGCAAGCCAATCCTTTAGCTGTAAGCATATTAAAGGAAAATAATTCCCCTGCTACGTTTCGGGGGTCTCTGATGTCAAAAATCCTCCCTGAAGTAACTCACAACTTTTTGTCTGAGTTGTCCTTGTCTCGGGGGTGCTACAACTGGTCAGTCACACTCTGAGGAATATGTTTTACAGGCAGATATTAAAGCCCACTGAGCTCTTCTTCTCCCTCTGACATCCTTGGAGTGAAAACAAAGTCATGGAGAAGTAGAACATCAAGGTTCAGTGCTGGAAGAAGCTATCAGCTCCCACAAAGGCTTTCTATTCCTTCCAGGACCTATATTTATATTTGCTGATGACTCCTTGTCAATCTGACACTTGCTAATCAACCTTTGATGATAATTGTAATTCTTGCTAAGGACACTTCATCCTGGGAGGTCAAAAGGACATTTTGTACACTGAAATGCACTCTGTGAATGTGTGCGGCTGAATCCATGGGCACGTGTTTATATTTACAAGAGATGTTTATGCTAACGCTTCTTTTTTGGGGTATATTTTTTATCATTCTCCTTTTCCTCCTTTGCTGCTGTCTTTTTGCATCTATGAAATGTTGCTCATTGCTAAGTCATTACCAAAATTTACAAGGGAAGGGTGAACTTGCTGCTCAAAACAGAGGGGAAAACGCAAGAAAATTTTAAAGGTGCTTTAGTAAAAAACTTGGTAAATATTCAGCTCACTTTTTTTTTTTTTTCAATAGAACGGTTTTTGTGAAATCTGTTGATAACATCTTCATCTGAATCCATTTATTATCTCCTGTTTGAAAAGCACTTAGCTCAACAGGGCTTTGTGCCTTCACTGAGGTTTCCAGGTATCAGCAGATCAAGAATCTTGAGTTAAGCACAGACAAAACAGAACAATGTTTGTTATTTTCTCCCTCCAGAAAGTCAGCAAAAAACTTGCATCTGACACTGATGCCAATTGGGAGGCTTTGGATTTCATATTTTGGCCTTGAATTTTATTCTTTTTTGAGTCCTTTTTGTCATGACATTCCACAGGTTTTGGACGTGTTGGACTAACCCCAGTCTAGATCTCTGGGAATAACCAGATTTTGAATTTCAGGGTTTGCAGTTTGGGTTCCCAACATTAGGAATTCAACCAAAGGACTCCAAGGATGGATTTCCACTTGTGTGTGCCATTCTTTGGAGGACAGAGTCCTCTCCCAAAGGTAGCACCACGGATCTGCTGTCAGGAGGCAAAAAGAGCCGGGCACTGGAGATGGCTGAGCTGCCGGAGGGCTCTGCCTCTGCATCCCCATTTTAATTGCCCTGTTCAGTCCGGTGTGCCAGCCTTGGAGCGAGAGTGGTGCAATAATACGCAGGATAATCCCCTCTTGTAGGAATCTCAGCATCACCTCAGTGACTGGTACCCAGAGACTGCTTCTGGCTCAAGAACTGACCTCAATCAGACAGCGGGGCACAAGCAGAAAAGCAAATTATCTCCCCGCTTCCACAGTTTGCTCCCGAAGGACTCCAGAACCTTGCATAAACAAAAACTCATTATAACACACACACACACACACACACACACACACACACACACACAAAAATTTAGTAAAAACTCAAAGCTCCTCTGCTCGCAGGCTGAACAAAAAGGGAAGCTGGAAGAGTGAATGTCACAGTGCCATCTACTGACGCCAGCCCCGAGCGAGGAGGGAGAACACCCAACTGCGGGGGAAAAAAATAAATAAATAAGGCTGGGAGTCTTGGAAGGATTATGTTTAAAGGAAGGAGATGACTGCTAATTAATGTGACAAGAGAGAAAGCCTCACCTACTGACAGGTTATTCATCCCACGAGTGTTAGAATCCTCCTCAGCGATGTGTGTTCCTACAATTCCTGGAAAAAGCCTCGCGCTGGAGGAGCAGCTGACCAGAACCCTCAGTGCCAGCTCCCATCTTTCTATTTTGTCTTGATGAGCTTTACACCAGAGGAGAATTACAGCCTGCTCTGTGGCAAGCAATTTGAAGACATAAAGGAATGCAATTGCGGAATAAAACCCGCTCTGTGTGCTGTGAGATAACTTCACCTGACACAGAAAATGAGCGGTAACTCGGAGGCAGGTAGGAGCAACATGTAATCCAGTTGACATAAATGAAAAGATGATATTGGCAGAAAATTGGGCTGCGTGTGAATATAAAGGCTGTTGAATAACAGGGAATGGGAAATGACATGCTCAGCAGCAGCGAGGGAAAGATGAAAGGAGTTCAGAAAACATTTGTACCGGAGAAGCCAAGCACGAGTCAACAAAGGCTGGAATTCTCTGCTCCTCGAAGCAGAGCTGAACGCTGCAGCCCCCAGCCCTACCTGTGCTCAGCGTTGGCAAGTGGTGAAGTGTCAAAACAATTAGAGTTTATTCTCTGGTTGCTAATGTGCCAGCTGAAGTGGAGGCTGAGATGTTCAGCAAAACCATTACTAAGCAAAATGAGGCATCATCATCCTTTGTATCACTCTCAGTAATTCCACGGTAAGAATGAAATTAAGGATGAGCAGAGAGTGATTGAGGATGGAGAGGCAGAGGGGAAAAAAAGTCAAGAGGTGAGGAGACTGCAGCGTGTTGATTGAAAAAGAAAATATTCTGTGTATTCTGAAGGGTTGTGTCAAGTATGAGAATTCAGGAGGAGGGGAGAAGTGAGCACCTGAGCTGTGCTTGCTGAGATTCACTCCAGATATGTTGTGGCAGATGGAGCTGACATCCTGAGAGAGGCTAAGAGGTGAAAGTAATAATGAACAGCCTTCACGAGGTAAAAGCAGAAGAAATATTAGAGCTGTTACAGGAGAGCAAGCAGGAGATGTTCAGATTTATGAGTTCTTTTGGAGAGCAGCCATGGTTTGTCTTTATTTCCTAGTAACTGGTTCTTGGTTTGAGCTTGCTCAGGTCATCAGATCAGTGCCATCAGCTCTGAAAGGTTTTCAGCCCTTCCTTGGGATCATCTAGCAGGCCCAAAATGAACATGTGGAGTGCAAGCACGATCTGCTTTGGGGGGAGCTGCCCTGAAAAGCAAAAGCAATGGGAAAAAAAGTAAGAAGAGAGAGAGGATTTTATTATGGCACCATCTGTCTCCTGGCTGTTAATATTTCTCTCCCCTCTTTGCAGCAATGCTGAAAGCTGGGTTTAGGGATGGATGTTGCAGGAAGGATGGTTCCAGAAGGGACCGTGGCTGTCCATCCATGGGAAGCAGGGTCTGGCCGAAGGCCCCTCACCACATTGATCACAAAAGTAACACCCAGAGCCCAGCCCTGGCTTGGAGGGGGGCCAGCAAGTGAATTCCAGCTCGGTGCTCATTTCCTCGGTCTCACTCTCCTCTTCCTTGCTTTACTCCATTTGGAGCTTTAACGAGAGGCCAGACCTGTCTTAGGCAATGTGCTTTTGCACAGCACCTGGGACAGGCTCCTACTGCATGTTACAGCACCCTGGCAAGGGCTCTGCTCTCATATTTTTCAGCTGAGCCAGAGATTTCGAACAGCAGTTTCATTTTTCCTCTTTTAATTCAATTGAAGAATGTAAAAGGAGCTTTTGACTTTTACTGGTGGAACCTGAGGAGGACTGAAGCAGTTTAAACTTGACCGACCTTAATCCTGCAGGGCACCCTTCTAAACTTTTGTTTACCTCCTGTGAGCTGCTGAAGAGAGGAGGGAAAAAAAGGAAGGGAA
>VYZR01068060.1:14480-25938 GCA_013400675.1 Oxylabes madagascariensis
TTTTATCAAACCTTTTTTTATTTTTTTTTTTTTTTTTTGACAAAGATACCTACACCTTTTTGTCTATCTCCCTATTCTTATGCTTTACGTTTTGGATATTTATTGTACAATTTAAGTATTTGCTTTAAAGAAAATGTAATTCAATGTCTCCCCAAAGATTTGCTGTTCCCCATAAACATTGCCTGGAAACATCTGTTTTCCTCATATGGATATCATAATTTGTGCTTTGGATTTCATCCAGTGCTCTGTGGAAAAGTGATGCCTTCCAGAGACAGAAACCTGATTATGAGAAACCTCATGGGCAATAGTGAGTGCCTTTGTTGCAACTGATTTTGAAGACATAGAGAGGGAGAAACAGAGATGGGAGAAGCGGTTTTTATGAAATGTTTTTCTTTACAGGGATATTTCATGTGTTCTTGTAGTCCTTTCAGGGAGATGTAGAGTAACTTCTGCCTGAGTCTGCCTCTGTGTTTTTGACCCTTTACCAACTTCTCCTGTACCTGACAGACACAGAGGTCTTGAAGATAGCAATGTTCTTGAAGTTTCACCAAAGTAGGTTAGTGGAAGAGGAAAAGGACCATTTTCTCTGAGTGCTCTGACTGCAGCACTAGTTGTTAGGCACCAGAAAAACTATGCAGAGACAATTTGCAAAGAATACAAGAATTGAATAAGGTTTAACTGCTCACAAAACACAAGTAAACACACCAGACTTTCAGTTTCAACACTGATGAAAATAATTTAAAATAAAGCACCTACAGACTCCAAACACACTGAAGAACAACCTATGCTGTGTCCTGTACTGAACAGGAGCTGTGCAGACAGCAGCATATAGGACTGGGTCTCTTCTTCATCTTCCTCCCTCCCTCCATGGCCATGGAAGATGATCCCTTCTACAGAGCAGCAGTCCAAGAAGGAGGTGGAAAAAGCCCTTTGACCTGCTTTGCCTTGCACCAACTGATGGTACAAAGGAAGGATAATGTGTTCATTGCCAGCCTACGCACTTCTTGGGGTTCAAATGCTCTTCAACATTTCTTAGGGCTTGTCCTTGTGGAGAATAAGAATGACTTAGCTTAAAATAAAACAGCTGGAGAATAAGAAGTGGCAAGAACTTGCCAGAAGAGGCAAGAATTCAAAATTCTTTTTCTGTGTTCAGTGTACGAATCCTGTGCACCTAGCCATTTGTCTTTGAGAACAAGCTTGAGGGGGAAGTGGCAGTTATTAAATAGACATCTAATGATCAGAGAGTTTGCCCAGGGGTGCAGCCTGAAGTGCCCATGATCCCTCACCTCCTACTTCCCCCCATCCCCAGGACAGTGTCATTAAGCATTTGTGTCTGAATGAAACCCTTTTGCTCTACTGTGATTAAAATCTGCATAACAAAGTTGGTTGGGCCAAGTTTCCAGTCAGTCAAGAATTTTTTTGGATTCAGCTCTGCATTTAGCTTTGCTCCACTCTAGTCATGGAATTCTGGATAAATAACCAATCTGTGCTGTATTGTATTGACTTCCTAAATATGTCACAAGACTTAGGAGTTCAGCCTGTGGGAGCAGGAACTTCACTCGTGTTTCGTGCAATGCCAAATTCTTTGACTAGCATTAAGAAATGGTCCAAGATTACCATTGTGTCTGTGCAGGAAAGGTTTTACCTCTGCTTGGAAGAGCACTGTAGGTCCACCAGGCTGTACATTTGCTTGTGACATACTACACTTCTTGGCTTTTGGTAGCTGCCCACACCCTTCCCTTGTGTTTGTTGTAATCGGTTACATCTGTCAGTTTGTTTTTGTGTGCATACTGACCTCAAACAGGAACAGGAAAATCTCTCTTTGGGAATAGCCGTGATGAGGTACATATCCTTTGTATTGATGCTCAATGATCCCTGATTGTTTGGTTTGGACTCACCTCTCTGTACACATATTTGATTTTGCCAGGCCTATGGAATTTTCTTCTATTGTGCCCAAAGCAACTCTTAAGGAGAGGCTTTCCTTCTTGAGCAGTGAATTTTGGGTGCTCCCATGTGCTCGCTATGTCCAAGTAGCATTACACACGTCCTACCACATGAATTGTTCACTTAAAATTGCTGGGACTGGGGCAGATCAGGACCATGGTGAATGTACTCATTGCATCTTGATTAAGTGAAAGCAACAGCTTCATTTTTCCAATGCCTTAAAAACTTGCTTTTATTGTAGCGCCTTCCTTCTAATTCTTCATCCTGTGGTCTCCTTACAGCTGAAGAAACCTCTACCTTCCTGCTCCTTGCCACCCTGCAAGAATCCTGACGCAAAAGGGTGGTTAAATGTAAAACTAAGTGCTGCCCTCTTGCTCTATCTTTTGGTGCCGCAGAAATGCCCCAGAAGAGTGTGCCGAGGTCTGGGCCACCAAGCAGTCCCCAGATGAACAATGTAACCCTGCAAGCATGGGTTGCTCAGGGTTCTCCTGGCTTTGACTTTGCAGGAATGGAGCTGCCGAGTTCTAGTCAGAGAGGACAGAGAGGTGAGTATTTATGGGATCTGAGCATTATTTATGTCACAGGAAGAAAAATTGGGTAGATTATGGTCACCAGTCCACTTGTGTTGCACAGACGCACAAGAAACATCATTAAAGTTTGAGTCCAGCAAAGACATAGTTTGTTTACAGCATAGCTCGATATTTTGTGTTCCTGGGGAATAGGTGTCTCTTGGTTTTGAGTCAAATAGTACACTTCGGAAAGAAAGGAAAAACTGAAAAACAGAAAATGTGAGTACAGCTTGCAGTCTGCCTCTTCAAAATACAAGCTGTGCTGAGGTAAAACACTTCCCGGGATAGCAGCCATCTCTGGGTGGGGTTGTTTTGGAGGAGGCAGTTCAAGTAGGCACGGACACGAGTGAGGAAACTGCTGCACTTTTCCTGAAAGTGGAATGACGTTTTTAAAATTCCTATCCACCCTCAGAACTTGGGGTTTGCTGTCCGTCTCTGTTAGGCAAGCACATCTCAACTTAAAACCTAGCATGAAGTTCATGTTCAAGTGGCCTGCTGGATGCAGTGAACATCAGCAAAATGCTGGGTTTGGACCTCGCGTGTATCTCTTCAAGAGCCTGATCCTTTCCTCACTGCAATCCAGCCTGGAGTCTGTTGCTGGGAGGGAGGGGGCTCTGTGCTTGCAATTGTGTGATGTGGCTGGGTTTGGGAAACCCCAGTATGTGATCCCTCTGACCCTTCCCGACCATTTGCTTGCTCACCAACCCTGCCTATCCTTTATCTGTTTGTTATATTCTTTACATTTATTGCCGTCTTTCCCAGAACTGAAGAGGCACCGGGGAGAGATGTGGGGTATCGCTGCTCCCGCTCTGCCCTCTCTTGGGTAGCAGCAGTGATGTTATGCCTTCCCAAAGGCGGGCAGCAGCAGACACTTGCCAGAAGTGTTTCAGCCAAGGTCTGGCACACCGGTGATGCTGAGCAGTGCCTGATGTCGCCCTATTCCCATGGGATGCTGCAGACGCCTGGGCCGTGGTCCTGGCTGGCTGTCCGGGTAGGGGATGTGCTGACGTGGCTCGCTCAGGGAGCACATGGAGCATCTGAGTCCCCGGTGACAGAACTGCTGGAGCACCTCGGCTCTGGCAGGTCGAGCTGCTCTTGCAATCTGATCTTTATTGGTGCAGCGGAGCTGCTGCTCTGAGACCAGGGAAGGTAAAGCCTGGGAACTGCGGTCAAACAACAATGCGATGCAGCAGGAACATGTTAACCTTTTGGCTCGGCAACCCAGGGATGTTCAGAGAAAAGAAGAGCTTTCAGGTTTCTTCGTTTTTTGTAATGAAGCCTTAAAAAAGATGATGTTTTTTCCCAGTCTCCACACTTCAGAAAGGGGGAGGGAAGGACCTCCAACTCTATATGAAAACTGGCTTTTAAAAAGAGTAACAGTTTGGAAGTGAAGGCAAACGGAACTTGTTTGTTTTCTTTTGTTTGTGTTGGGGTTGTTGTGAGGATTTTTTAATTGATTTTTTTTTTTTTTTTTTTTTTTGGAACAACATTGCTCAATATTTAATCTTCTGCAGAACAAATAACTTCTGTTTCCTGTGTTATGAAATCCTGGAAACAGTTTTGAATTTTAAGGAAAGCAAGCACACTTCTGCAGAGAAGACGCAGCAAAAGAGCTCCCTCTCTTGTCCATTGTAGGTTTTGGCCAGTTTGCTGCAACGTAAAAGTATCAGGCTAAAACAAGAGAGAAACCAGTGTTATATTACATTGAATTGAAGGTTTATCTGCAGTTTTCTGCTTTATATCAATTTAATTCAAATGTCTGGAAAAAGCTGAGTAGCAAGTGTTGGCATTCAACACCCAGTTGAAAAAAATGAAACCAAAACTAATGAAACATCCAACTGTTTTTGATAAAGCACTGAAATGCTACTTCTGAAATAAGTCCTTAAAAACACAGTGGGAGATATGTCTTTCGTGATATCTATAAAATATTCAACAAAACTTGGTTTTGATTATATTTTTCTCATCTGTTTTTGTTACCAGTAAAGCTTCATTATACTGTATAAAGATAAAAATCTCTTTAACCCTCACTTTCAGAGTAAGGTCAGCTGGGCTTAATCCAGTTGTAGTGTAAGTCCAAGGAAAAGATGTTTTAACAGCAGCTATTGAGCTGTTAATTACTGTGGAAAGCTAGAAGCAAATAACTTGTGAAGTGTCACTTTTCCAAGGTAGTTCTAACAATCCTGTATATATGAAATGTGACTTTCTGGGCACTACTGCAATAAAAATTGCATGTTCAGCGTTAAATGCTCCATTTAATTTGTGCCATACCTTGTAAAGTCAAGTTACTGCATTTGTGTGCTTGGTTTTCCAATCAAAATCTTCCATTTAATGGGAAAATGGCTATGCTAAGAGGGCTTCTTAATGACACAGTGCTTCTTCTAGACTGTAACTTTTGCTGTATTTGGAATATGTTTTCATTTTATGAAACACATTCTCACTTGAGATTTAATATCATGATTAACTGCATAACCAGTTTTATGACTTCAGTCAATTTTTTTCCTACTGAAATAAATAGATAACTTTCTTATAAGCTTGCATCTGGACACTTCGCAGAAAATCACTCTTATGCCTTAGGGTAGCCAAGTGCTTTTGATAATTCATCTGAGATGATAAAGTAATTGCAACATTGCAACAGCTTTGCAAATTTTGCCCTGCAAGAAGATAGAAACCAAGCAGCATATAAATTTGCCTCCAATATTTTCTTATTCCTACCCAAAAGTTTCTACAGATTTCCCTTCACTCAAGGCCAGACTGATGTTTTTGAAGACATTTAACAGTGATAGTTTGGACTGAAATCTGCCGGTCTTATCAAGGGTGGGGGGATACTGACTTTGCAGAAAGAGTTGAATGACTGCGGACATCACTAAATGGATCCCTAGTATTCATGATAAATTATGTTGCTTTAAAACAGTGGGCAGAAAGGTCTTCAAAGTTTGAGACAGGGATTAATTAAAGAGGGAGAACAGATCTTCCAACCAGCTTGGTTTCTTGCTCTTCTTAAAGAAATATTTCACTTAAACAAAAAGCTCATGATTGAATGGAAAGCTAGTTTCGTTGCCTTATTTGAAAAAGTTACTTTAGCAATTTCAGATGTCTTGTTACTTCAGTAGGATTTTTTTCTGCGTATTATATATTTCATTCAGTCTTTTCATCATATAGTCACACAGTTCTTTGATGGCGCTTCCACAGTGTTTTCAAATAACTTGTTGAGTATTGTTACCTTGATTTTAAGGGTTTTGCAGACTCTTCTACTGATTGGAGACAGAGAAGTACAACTTGGGAAACTGTATGTATGCTAAGAGCAAAATTCTTACTTTAGCAAACACAGAGTATGCAGAGGTAGCAAAAGCAAGTCTTTCCTAGAAAGGAAAACACTTCAGCCTTGTGAAGAAAACAGTGGGAACCTCTTGATATGCTTATTTTCAAAAGTTCTTAAAGGCAAGTTGATTTGATTTTTTTCTAATTAAGGCCTCAAAAGTTTTATGTATATCTTAAGTGAGCTGTAACATAATGGAGATATGTTCTATAGCAGACTAGAAATAAATTACAGAAAAAAAAAAAATCCTGGTTAATTTAATGAGCTAGGTCCTCCAAGGAGGAAGCAAATCTTCAGCTGAAATGGGATGCATTTCCCTCCCCTCAGTGATGGTGTGTACTGCTGTGAGCCATCCCTTCCAGAGGTGATTAGGGGAGATGGATCCTTCCTGGATCCCTTCTGCCTGTTCTCTCTACCCCATCTTCCCCTCTGTGACTGTTTGGCTGCATCTCACCTCTGCCAGCAAGGCATGTCTGCTCCAAACCTCAATTACTACCTCCTGGGAAGAGCAAGAGGTGGCTGGGAAATGTAGCTTACTACCAGGAAAGTCAGTTTTACTTCAAAAGCATGGTATTTATTTTGAAAGTGACACCAAGCATGTTGAAGGTGGCGTTGTCAGACTGCTGGCTACTGTTTTGTATGGGCTTTGACACTTGGGTAGCTTGCTGGTAAATCAAGTGAAAAATAATAACAAAACTAGAACAGCTGCCTACTTTAAAAACTGGAAAAAAAGAAACTTTTTTAGTTGACCTGCGCATAGAAATCCAGATTCTAGGCTTAACCAGTCAGTCTTTTTTGGCACCAGGATGCCACTTTTGGTGGCATTGTGCTCTGGGCTCCTGAAGCTTTCTTTTTCATTGAAATCTCCATGAGCTCCTGTGTAAATAAATAAGGAGTACAAGGCTGCGCTGTCCCTTTCCAGAGCATTCCATGATGCTGTGCATGGGGCCAACACGCCAGTTATCAACCATGTCTCCCCACAGACACCCACCCCATCTGACAAAAAAGGTCTCCCAGAGACCTGCCTTTGAACTGAATGTCAACAGACAGAAAAGTGTGGGGAAAGGGCTCTATGAGGTGGAGACCCCCAGCCCCTGCCAGGCTTTGCTGTGCATTTTCTAGCAAACCATGGCTAATAGCAAAGGAATTTTCTGAAAGTTACACAGGTTTCAAACTATCATGATGCTGATTTCCAGTGTGGTGTTTTTCAGTTTTTCCATACTTGTTTGGTCTTAAACAACTTGGGGAGAAGCTCAGAAATAAATAAACAGCAGGATGCTTTGTCTGAAGATCTCAGGGTCACGCTAGTTGTAAGTCAACATGAAAACAGCTCAGAAAATCACCTTACTTTTTTCTTTTTTTAAATCTAAAGAAAGCCAGCTCACAACTTTGAAGGCTGTAATCCATATAACAAAACACAGAGCAGGAGAGGCAGATTCAGCAGCATCTGCTGAAAAGTCCCACAGCATACAGAATGTACAATAATGGATGCTATCAGGCAGTGAACTCTCATTTACAGGGCCATATGCTTTACAAGGAATGTTGATAGGTTACCCTTATCTCTGTTTGTCATCACTCCTTCATTTCACTGCTTCTTAAAGGAAAACACTCCCAATTGTTAGCATCCTCCACTGAACCACTGCCATTTCTTGTTTCTTACCTTGGCCCTTCCACCTTGGAGCTCTCTGCCCCCATATCTCAGCTTCCTTGTCATTTCAGTTTAAAGATGAGCAAGAGGTTAGTTTCACCCTCCGTGGTGGTACTCACACAGTTGTCGCTCTATAACTGGCTAGAGAGCTTGTCACCTGCTGCCAACATCTGAAGACAGGAGCTTAGGGAAAAATAGCACAATAAAGCACACAAGCCCATAAGACCACACTTAGTGATTTGTCATGCTTCTCTGCATCCTGTTAAAAACAGGCGCTGTTTCCCTCCGCAGTCCGAGGGCTGTTCTGTTTCCTGCATGCATTCCCTGTGTAAACCTGGTGCTAGCCCTCACACATGCCAGCAAATCCCACAGTAGAGACAGGGGTGTTCTCACCTGCAGGATGATGCACCAAGGTGATGCGTCTGATGTCCTGGAGTGCAAGCAAAGAAATAGGACCAGTAAGACTCTGCCATGGTTAGTTTTGGCAAATATCAAATTCTGCACCATCTTGTAAGATTTAACATTGACAATCACATCCCTTTTCCAAAGGAAAAGAGTCAAGTGTGGTGTGGTTGTCCCATGGGACACAGAAGGTGCAGTGGGGAATAAGTGTACCCCAAACCCCTTCCCTGCTGCTGTCCCAGGGCATGTGCAGGACCTGCTTGTGCAGGGGCTTCACTGCACTGGGCTCTCAAGGGGCCTTCATGGGTACAAGGCCTGGTAAGGGGTGCACTGGTCAACCAGGCCCCAAAGCACCCAGCAGGAGGGAGAGCAGACAGTGCTTGGGCTGGGATTCACTAGTCCTTGGCCTGTCTCATATGGTGTAAATGGATTTTTTCTCTGAGTTTTCCACTGAGCAAACACCAACCAGAACATCTGATGGGGGCATTCCTCTTCCCATTCCTTCTGGCTTTGTCAGTTCTTAGGCTCACAGAGTTTTCCAGGTGATTTTGCACTAGGAGGGGTGTAGAGATGGAGAGAAGGACCTGTGCTGCCATTTGCAGTTCTTATGTGTCAATAGGAAATGGAATCATGGTGCTCTCTTCATTCAAGGGGGACAGGTTTTTGCTGTTTGCATTTTCCCTCCTCTGCCCAAATCTGTCCATGTGACTGATTACACAGTGCAGGAAGCTCCGTGCTGTGCTTTTGGACATTATAAAGCCCAGTATATCAAAGGAAAGGAGCTGTCAGTGCACTGAGGTTTACTGAAATGCCTATGGTGTGTACTGGGAGAAGAGACTTGCCGAGGAGCCAGCCCAGTTCACAGGACTGGCTTTGTGCTGATGTCCTCAGTCATAAAGACAGGAGAGTGAGTGATTCAGGATGTGTCTTGAATGCTGGTTTTGCCTCAGGTTTCGTTTAATTCCAAATTCAAAGTATTTTCTTATGCAACCACTGTTTTGTCCTTCATAGTGTGTTATTAGCTTGCTTTTGCTGGGAAAGCTTTCCAGAAGCTCCAAGTGCCTAGTGCAGACGGTGAGTTGCAGCTTCGCTTGTACCACTGTAAAATGTCCATATTCATAAAACATGCTTGTTTTGCAAAAATAAGGAATGTTATTGCCTGTAACATTTTGCCTGACTTTCCCATATTTTAGCTCAGATGGTTTTACAATGTCAGGAGAGTCACACTTTAGGGATGTGTGGCAAACGGGCTGTTGTACAAGCCTTGTAGGAAAAGATTGATGGCTAGGTTGGTTGTTTTGACACATCTGAAAGTCTCATCTCCTCTGTGCTTTTAGGAGTGCAGAATGTGTAATTTCCCTTGTGACGTAAAGGCTCAGAGGATCTGCGCTTCTGAGCCTCCTCTTTCTGAAGCAGCTTTCAGTAACACGGCTCAGATATCAGCTGAGCTTATGGTCATGCCTGAGCCACCTCCTGGGGTTGAGTCATTATGAAACTCAAAGACGGAGAGGTGTGGGCTGGGGGCAGCAGCTGTAGACACAAAAGGAAAACTGTTAATGTGGGAGAGATTGCCTGAAAGAAAATAATTGCAAAATAATTGAAGAAACTGGGATTTTTTTACTGGAAAATTATTTTTGTCAACCTCTCTAATCACATAAGAAAAAAGTAGTAAAGAAACCTGACTCACTTCTTTATACCAAACAAAAGTGCCTTTCTTCCTTAATTACACACCAAAGGTATGTTGTTTGTTTGTGTGAGGCAAATCTTTCTGTAGGAGCACTAAACTGCAGGGCTCACAGCTGTGCAAACGGAGGGCACACTTGCAACTGCCTAGCACATGCAGAACTGCTCCATATAGGGCCAGAAGTGGAAAAATAACAGGCTTCAAAGCTGCTTTTTGAGAATTCTTTCTTTTTCACTGTTAGCTCAAAGCTAAGCAGGGACTGGTGCTAAGTCCAGTTCTTCTCATGCTTTGTAGCAAATAGGGAATTATACCGCTTTTCAAGGAGAACTGCTATGTTTCACAACAGCAAATGCACTTGCCAGAAAGGTATCTAAGGTGTAGTTCTACTCTCTTGGATCCCTCAGGCAATCAAGGTGTAGGTGGCCCCCACGCTCTGTCCTGAGAGACTGCATGCAGTAGTGCCCTCCACACTGCAGCACCCTACTCTGGTCAAGGGTGGGCACCTACCTCAGCTCACTACAGCTGCTTGAGGTGATGCCTTGCCCAGGATGTGCTCCTGAGTCTTGTGCTCACATGTCCATTTTCTTGCCTCCTGTCTTTCAGTCTTTCTTTCTTTCTTCTCTTGGTCAGGTCCCTGGGCCTCTCTCAGCAAGGGACAGGTCCCACTTAGGGATGCCATCTCGTATCTCAAGTTGTTTCTTGCAGTGAGCCTGCCCCTTCTTTGGTTTCTCTGGTTTTTGATCACAGCGTCTTCCTTAGCTCCCAACCTCTTTCCCTGTATCCACGATTTTTCTTTTCCCCTGCCCACATCCTGACTGCCATTCTCACCATTGGCCTTTGCTTAGCAAACACTGCTGTAGGTAGATGTCCAGGCAGAGCAACTGAGGAGCACAGGGGCTACTGGAAGGTGATGAAACAAAGGGCTGACACATGGCAAAATGCCACTGCAAAAAGATTCCCTGTGGAGAGTGCGGTGGCCTGGAATGGCCTCGGCCCCAGGGTTTGGGGGCTGCTTTTTTCTGTGCCATGTTGACTTAACTTTGTAAGAAGCCCATCTTGACTGCATCTGAGCATCCCTGTGGAGCTGTCTCTTTGTTAACTGTGTTATCAATTAAAGTCTTGCAGTAATCCAAAGAACATTTCTGTTTATGCTTTCTGGTACATTTTTTATTGGAAATAGCTCTTACCCATGCTAGCCTGATACTTTTCCTGCCACAGAAGATATCTGAAGTTTTCTCCCTAGTTCAGTCTTCTTTGGCCAGTTTTCCCATCCTGAGGTAGGAAAGAAACAACTTACCTGCATTCCCTCAAAGTTGGCTAATGGGAAATGCGGCCACTGGGTGTAGTCACAGCTTGGTCTGGTATAAAGCATCAGAAACTACAAAAACCCAGTGGATGAATCTTTTTTTTCAATAGAACAACATTTTAGAAACCAAACAGGAAGTTTTTTCCCATGTGATGGCCTGTGGCAAAGATAAACTGACTTCTGGTGATTTTGGACAGCTGCTGGTGAATTAATTTCCATTGTATTCTCTAATTCAATTGCTTGCACTCAATAAATGTATTTTCACTCTACTTCTAGCTTATGTTTGTATAGCTTAATAGAGAAATGGGGTCTGGCTTCTGCAGAAAAAAGAAAACTCCCCTGTTCTTTGAGAGCCCGTGTTCATTCATCTCCTTGCCCTCGGTGCATTTTTCTGTCAAGATCCCCATTCTCTGAGCTCATTACATTCCCCATCTCCTCTCCCCTCCAGGCCCCAGCAAACGTCTCCCACTAACCCTGTAGTCTGACCTTGGACCTCAGTTGCTCTCCCTATCTGACCCCAGCTGTGGATCCTGGCAAACCGCCAAGCCAGGGAGCTCTGGGAGAGAGAGGAAGAAGGACAGAAATTTGC
>VYZR01068065.1:17318-28619 GCA_013400675.1 Oxylabes madagascariensis
TTGAGGCCAGGAGTAGAGGTGGTTTTGTATTCGATGTTACTTTTAATTAAAATACCTGTCAATTGTAACTTGTAAGTGAAACACCTGTACCTTGTCACTAATCCTGGATTGGTCATTAATTCTCTTAGGTTCTGACTAACTTGCCCCCTATTTACTATATATATATATATGGATATACATATTCATTGCTTATAATTAAAAATAAATACTTAGCCAGGAATTCTTAGTTATTGAAATGAACATTTTGTTAATGTTTTCTTTCTCATTATTTCAGTCCGTAATATAAAAATACAGTTAAAATGCTAGAACTAGCATTTTAAAACAGTTTAATGTTTTGAATTTTTTTTTCAGTGGGTGATTTTTAGTCTTTTTGTAAGGTGTTAAATCTGGGAGGTAGGCAGAAGGTTTTGTTGCTCTGACTTAGTGTCTGGAGAGGCAGCGTTAGTGTCTCCCACTGCCAGCTCAGTGAATCCCTTTCCATTGTGAGTGGCAGAGACAAAATGCTNAGAGAAACAGCGTATCAACATTTTTCAGACCAGCATTCTGCAGAATGCTAGGGTGAATATTTTAACTGCTGTATTTTTTAGCAAGACTGGGATAAAAATAGGATACAGAAATTTAAATGCATTTTGTGACAGATGTTTTAATCCCTAGTGCATTATTTGTTGAACAGCAAATAAAAAAGTATCAGAGATTTCTGAAGGTGTTACAGAAATAAAAAAACCTTGAGAAAATATCAAAATAAGCTATATTTTGTAATTCTGATTCACTAATATTTTGAAATTTGGTTGCTGTGGTCCCTAAGTGGATCCTTAACATTTCCTGAGTAAACCAATGATAAATTCTATGGTCAGAACTCAAGACTATAAGATTCTTTTTAAGCTAGTGAACTGATGCAACTTGCAAATATTTTGGGAAGTATGTTGCAAATAGACATAGATCGAAGTTTACTCAGGTCCTTTAATCCTGAAATGTTTATGCCATGAAGAAACCTGTCTGATGAAAAATGTCATCAAAATCTGGTACATTCAAATTACAGCTTCTCAACTGAGTGTTATTTCTGTAAAGAACTATATCAGAACTCAGGTCTAAACACATCTAATCTTAGCTTAGACGCAGATCTAATTTTCATATTCCTATTCATAGTATATCCTGTCCTTAGTGGATCAATCCCAAGTCTGCAAAAAAAATGGATGATATTTTAAAGTAAATATTAATCACACATAGTACTCAGTGCTGTTAATTTTAAGAGCCTTTCTTTAAATTTCAGTTTAAAAGTCTAATTTTGAAATTCTGTCCTGTGGTCAAATTACTTCTCTGAGCAATTGTATTGAAATAATCAAGTTGTATTCCATTTTTTGAGTTATAAATCATGGCTTTCAAAAGTAATTTTTCCTCAAAAATTATGTAAATCCTAGTACAGTAAATCCAAATCAACTGGGATTTGGCTAGATTTGCTTTTCAAATGTCTCTTCTTTGTTCTTTGCAGCTAAAATGAGAAATATTTATATTTTCTAGTCTACCAGAATAATCTGGATTTTGTGTCCTGTAAGAAGGAACCTGTTTCCAGCACAGGAACCTCCTTCTGACCATGCAAGCAGGAAGAGGTCCAATGCTCAGCTCCAGTTACCAGTTCAGCTCCAGGCAGTGGGAGCTGGAATGTCACAGTAGCTCAAACTCATCTGCTCCATCCCCATTTGGAGCCTGCCTTCCCTGCCAGCCTGGCCTCTCTGTCCCTGGTCCTTGTTCATATCTCGCCCGAGTTCACGATCAGTTCCGTGCTCCTGCAAGGCCGTGAGAGCAGAGCACTTCTGCTCCCCCCCACATTTCCTTCATTCTTCGTCTCTTGGCGTGTTGTACCCCTGGACATGGCACACTGGAGCACGGTCACACCGGTTATTTAGGGATGATGCGGCACTGCAGGTTGCTGCCCATCAGCACCAGGGCAAGACTTGCTCACAGAAAATAGAGCCAAGCTGCTCCAACCCTTTGCTGAAGGTCATAGCAGCAGTTATCCTGAAAAACTTCTAGGGTCAGTTCTGAATTCCACCACGACATGAAAGACATGGTCTTAGAGGAAATGCAGCTAGGGACTGGAAATACAGCTCCTTGACATTCTGTTGTTGCAAAGCACTATGGAATTCTGCCAGACAGCTATGCAAAGAAATAGTAGGTTTCCCTTTTAAAGCAGGCTATGAAAAGTAGAGAAGATTATTCCAACTATACAGCAGAGCCTGGATTTAAATTAAACAGTGACAAGCTGCATATATTTCTTAAACTCATTACAATTATTTAACAACATTGTTGCTCTGGTTGGATAAATCATGGAAAGCAATGCCCTGTCACAAAGGTACTCCATATTAACATTGAATAACTGCTTTACTAAGCACCTCTTGCTACTCCTGATAACAGAAGTGGCTGCTTACTCTCCATTATACAATTATCAGGCTCTAATCCTTTTATAGACTATAATCTAGCTTTAGGCCTTTTCCCATTCATAACTATGCCTTTAATTGAGTTTACTTAGGAGGTGAATTATGCAGTTGTCAGTAACAAAACTGACAGCCTCATTTTTCTACTTCTCAAACAGCTAGCTATGCAAACAGACAGAATATCTGTCAGGATCTTGCTATTTGTCTGTCAACTCCACATTTTATCTTCATTGTTTGTCTAAAATACCTTCTCTCTAAAATAATTTATAGGTTCCTGTGGTCTCCTGAAGGCTGGGAGAGTCTGTAAAAATGCTGTTGATGTGGTGTCCAACCACATAAACTGATCAGGTTGTTGTATTAGCTTAAATTTCTTTTTAAAGGAAATTTATTACTACCTATAGCAATTTATCCAGAGTCTAATAGAGTTGCTGTTCTGTCTCAGTTCCATCCAGAAAAGTGGTGTAAGCCAATCAGAGGAAGACAAGAATTCCTCCCTTTGAAGCCAATGTTGAGCCTGAAAATGAAGATAGAAAATATGATTTTGTCATTGCCTCAGGTTGAAGTAATGCAGAGCTAAAAGGTAGTTCCTGGTCAGAAGGAACTTTTGTTCCTCTGCAAAGAGGAGAACTGGGCAAACTCAACCTCCAGTCCAGCACAGGCTAGCAGAGATTGCTGTGTTTAGTCTGCTCTGGATGGACAGAGAGCTGCAGCACAGCTAATCACAGGGGGGCATGTTCAAAAAGCAGCCACTACAAGAAATTGGAGGGATATTTTAAAAAATTTAAATAAAAATATGAAGATCAGACATGGCATAAGTCACCTTTAAGATGCAGATACCCCCAGTGCATCATCAGTGGCACCGCCCAGAACTAAGGATGATTCCACAGTAAGAAAATCTTTAACAATTCAGAAGGTGAAAGACAGGTGTGATGTGACACACAGAATGAAAACAAGTAGAGGTGATCATTTTTCCATCTCTCTGAACAAGGCTGCACTCCTGCAGATATGTTTGTTACTATGAAAGGCATTGCTCTTCTTCAGAGTGGAAAGGTCTCTTAATTTTCCAGCATTACCTTTTTGGCTTGGTGTTGCCCAGGTTAAATCACTTGTGTGCCCCAGATGAAAGTTTACAAATAAAGCCCAATGCAAGCAGGAGTAAGCCCACATTTCCTAGAAAATACATATATAAAGGACAGGAAATCGGTCTCAGATGTTTCAAATCTTGTAATGCTCTCTGTTGCTCCCTCATGTTGCAATAAAGCTGAGGGGGAGGATGAGAAGTGCTGTAAATGGCTGTGTGTATCACGGGGATGGTAACGCTGTGCCTCAACCAGGGAGCAGCCAAGGTCTCAGTAGCAGTGCTCAGAGCACTTCATGCATGGAGACTAAATAAATAAAGAGTTTGACCCTCATACTCATGAAAGACGAAAACTTCCTGTCGCTGAAAACTCACTTATTGCACTACAGGCTTTGCTCTGCTCAGTAAAATTTATGTTTCAGTCTGCATCAGCTTCCAGCAGATGTTTATATTTTTACTTGTATGTTTTGCAAAAATACAAAGACAGTATTAATTCTGATACTTTCCTGAACAGCACCATAATGCCATTAAACAACCTGTTTTCACCAGTGCTTTATCTCCTTTGAAATTAGTTTCACAATGGTTCATAACTGAGTTTAAAAGCACTTCCAGAAATACAGTATAACTAATACAAAACCTTCATATAATCATCTGATTTTTTTGCGAGACTGATGGGCACTCTTAACACTTGCCAGGATAATAATAATCTCTGTATTTCAGGACACTTCTAGTCTAAAATGAGAAATCTCAGCTTCTGAAGAGTTTTAGAAACATTTTATTTTCTTACAAACTATTAGAAACAACACATTAAAAAGAACTAGTATTTTCTTATGGGGTGTGCGTGTATTTCTGAGTGCCAGTGGCAGCTTATCTGGCTAGCCATGAATGATAATTAATCACACCAATACATCCATCACAATGTCATCTGCTTTCCCTTTTAATTCTAAGCAGCTTTCCCCAGCAAGGAAAATTTAAAAATACAAAAATCCCAGAAACTTCAAAGCATAATTGCTCCAGACACTGGTTTTTCCAAATCCACTTATTCCTATGACTGTAAATAATAATAATAGTTATAGATATAGTGCTCTTGCCATTGAAGTATATTATTTTCTAAATAAAGGTCAGTGTATCTGAAATATTTTTTCAGAATCAGTACATGAAATGCTGCTTTAATGATTCAGAGAGTAACAAAATATTGTGGTTCATTTTACTCAATGCCTCAGCTCATAATTAGCATGCATTTGATTTAGACAGCTAAATGCGATTGCCTTCATATGGCTAAAAACAGAATGCGGGCACATACAAAACCACAAAAAAGTAAAAGTTTGTTACCTAGGGTATTCCTCGTTTTTACTTCATGACACTGAACTATGCAGGCATCCAAGACTACCCAAGTGTGATCATTTAGTAGCATTGAATATCAGTAACTTGGAAGAATCAGAGAGAAATACGACCTTCAGAGATACAGAAAATTTGCATAAACCAATTGTTTGTACAAGATTTTTTTGTGCTACAGAACACCAGCAAGCTGCAGATCTAGATATGTTTTTATTATGTAATGATCAACATTAAAAATTCCATTATCAGAGTTAATAGCTTTGTGGTGGCTAAGGCATGATCAGAATATGCCGTCTTTATTGTCTGTATTAATGTCATCTTTCCATTTGCTGATAAGACTAAAACCTTTTTTTATTATGAGATTAGGCAGATTTGACTTGGAAGATATACACACACTCTGATACATATGACATTGTTGAAGGTTCTTTTCCCCCCTCAAGTTTAAAATGTGTTTTTCCCCAGTAAATTGCCTGTGGTATATATGTTTTTGTTTAAAGCATGTCACTGCTTTTCTTCTCAGGGGCAAAATTGCTGGGTTTTTTATTTTAATTTCCTTTTGGATAAAACTCTAATCTATAGCTCCTAGAGGCACAAGAAGCTCTGAAGTGGGATTACTGGTGAAAATTCTTGTGGAATGACCTTCTTTCCAGCATAAAATAAAAGTCTGAAGATTTTATATGAGAGGAGGCACCCTGCTCCTGCATATCTTCCTCTTGCTGCTTTATATAAGTATATCAAAGTAATATTCCTATAAATTTGTTTTCTATGTATATAGACCTTCAAGACACGCAAAAAGTCAACATCGTTTTAAAATCAGTTTTTCAGTGAGAACAAGTACTGCATCATTTTTATTTTGATGTGTCTTGAATCCAATACTACTCACCAGCAGATGAATCAAAGACTTTTGTAAGCCAGAGGAAAAAATAAATAGCTCAAATCTTTCATCTTTGAGCAGAAATCACTGGAAAATCCAGCTGCTGTCCCTAGTCCTTCACAAAGGAGGTCCAGAGAGGTTCAGTTCTTTTCCTTTCTCTAATTCACCTGCATGAAGCTGTTGTTGGAAATGATGCTCTGTAAATGGCAGCAGTGCAGGGGCAGCAAAGCACAAGGAAAAGAGTATCACTTTAAAATGCTACTGGCAAAATGAAGTTTATTAGAGCTCTGTTGAAGGATATGACTGAATGTGAAAAGATAAAGAAAGCTGGTGGTAGAAAATTAACATAAACACAGTTAAGCCACTATGCCAGAGGCAGTGGCCTCTGTTCACATAATATGCTCTCTGGAGGTTTTTTGCTACATCTTAATATCCTTAGTGGTGGCTGCTAAAACGTCACCTTCACCCTGCAGCACCAGAAAACTGTCCTTTCTTATCAGACTCTAATTTGGCAGCAGCAATGCACACACACGACTTCTAGGCTTGATTATTGCGATCCATTTGAGCGAGGAATGAAGCCATTTGCCTTGAGACGGGTCCAGTTGTATCCACCCTCTGGCTCAGCAGCCAGAGCTGCCAGTTCCCTGCCATCAACGTTTCCCCTATTCCCTGCCCTGCATCCCTGCAGAATCCCCAGCCCAGTTCCAGGCTCTCATCTGCCCGGTGGGAGTGGGATGCCAGATCAGAGCCATCCCTGAAGCTGGCACCGACTGGAGCCTGTGCTGGCACCAGCTGCTGGGCATTGGGTGAGGATTCTCTCCTGGAGAAGGAGCTGACCACTCCCTCACAGATGGGCTCTCTGCAGCAGTTTTCCAAGCCAGCTCCTGGATTCCTTGTCTATTTAAATCGCCCACTGCAATGACGGCGATTTGCATGCACTCAGGATGATCAGATTCCCGATCTCTTTCTTCTGGAGAATAATACTGAGTTAATTTAGACGCTGAAATAGAATTTAGGCCTTTATAGTTATTATCTAAATTATTATTATATGTCAATACTTTTATCTGAAAAGTGTCTTATGATATTTGGGTTATTAAAAGACTGGAAGTGTAGCTTGCCACTGTTTCTATATAAACACACATGCTGTGATCAGAGACTCCTGAGATTGAACTTGCTGACAATGGATCAAAAGTCTCTGATAATAGCTAAAGGCAGATGTCCAGGCAAGACCACTGAAACCACGTAGGAATACAGGGACAATTTCTGTGATATCTTTTACCAGTTTGCTTTATCTTTCCTTAGGAACTTCCTGAAGGGATTGCTCCTAGTTTTGCACTTAGTAGGCTTTTCTTATACATAATTATTTTAGTAAATGGTTATGAACAAGTAGCCATTCTTCTTGCCAAACAAACACAGGAGGAGAAGAGGCATAAGCATGGGACTACATTAGTACTGTAAAACTAACACTGAAGGGTCGCCTGGTCTGCAGCAAGCCAAATAGAGATCAAAACTGCAATTTGTTTTCTTCATGCTGTAGTCTCATACAGGTAAGCTTTCTTAAGGAATGGAAGCTCTCTGACAATTCTCAAATTCTTTCCTAGGAAAGGACAGCAGCAAATATATTGATCCTGGTTACACACACAGTTCAGCCAGGCTGAAACCAGAGCAAGAGTCGGGTAAGAATTGGGTACAGACACTCCAAACCCCAATTTGTTAGTAACTAAGCAAGAATTTCCATCATAGTTCTATTCCTGGTTTTTATATTCCCCGTACACAAATACCATCTCTCAATGTATTGCTTAAAGCAGGAATGCAGCACAGCTGTACTGGATCACACCAAAGGTGATTTCTCTTCCATCTGTGATGCCAAGGGAAGAATGCAGGAATAGGCAGATTTTATTTATATGTGCAACTACTATTTCCCAACCCGCAGTCATCTGCAATCCTGGGACGTTTTGAGGTTAGCATTGTTTTGGGAAGTATTTCCCACTTTTAGAGTTCTCTATTTTGAGATGCAGGCACTAGTAAGGTGCTTCATTCCATTTGCCCTTCTGACTGTCACTGGGCACCAAGTTGTCTTTCTCACACAACAATCACAACACCAAGATTTTTGAGTCATAATGTTCAGCTTGGAGCTCATCATTTCATGAATGATTGCTGTGCATTGTTTATTTAATTATTTTCTATTCAATTTTATTTATGCCATTTTATTTTCCCAGTTGCTCCATCTTGTAAGTTTTTTGCAATTCTGGCTGTGGTTTTGCAAATCTCAGGACAGATAGGAAGTATTGTATGGAAAGAGAAAATAGGGGGGGGAAGCCATAGTAGAAATGCAATACAATGAAAACAAAGTGTGTTTCATTTAATGAAATAAATGGAGATCATGCAACAGCACCAAAAAAAAAAAAAATCAACAGATCCTGGCTGATTTATTGATAAACAGAGAACACAGTTTATGTAGCATTACAAGAGGAGTAGGTATAAATCACGGTTTGGTTCAATTTCTTTTTTAAGCATTAGTAGAAATAGTTAAGCCAGAATCTGGTAAGAAAAAACATATTCTGATCACATTATAGGAAGAAACACTGGAAATTTGGTGAATGCCTTGTCCCATTTTACTCACTCCACAGCTACTGAGATTTAGATTGTTATCCCCAAACCTTGGAAATTCTTCTAATTGTTATACTGTTTGTGGAAGAAATAAGCTTTAATATTTTAAACTCAACCTTTTAATATTGTAAACAATTGTAGAAAACAACAAAGGGTGTAAAATGGGATCTTTTTTAAAGATACTGCTGAATTTTTACAGGTAGTAAGCACACTGTAAATAATTTGTTGGAATTGCAGCCATCAAATGCAACTCCCTATTACAAAGCTTGGACAAACACAGTTCTAGGAATATTACCTGCTTTTCACTGTGCAGTCGGCATTTCTTGAAACAAAGATTTTAAATCAGTAATCAAGTAGAAATGTTACTGTGACCCCAACCTCCTCAGCTACTTAAATGTAAGCTCAAGTGAAACATGAGCTATCTCCCTTCTTCAGTTGGACAGGAATTATCACACACAAGGAGGTTAAAAGCCTGTTTTGGTGTTTGGCCCAGTTCCAGAAATAGCTAGGCCAGATCTAGTGCAGCATCCTGGCAAAGTCTTGTGCAGTTTATTCCCAAACCATCCTCTATTGAGGCAATAATAACACAAGGCTAGGCTAGGCTTCAGCTTGAAGGATAAGACTGCAGCTGTGGAGAAACAGCTGTTTCATCAGTGTCTTTCTCAGTGGCTGACACCAAAGGGAAAAGGGTGTGCAATGCTGAATGCAGTGACAACAGCCACTTGAAAAGAAAGCTGAAAAGTATGAGGTGTTACCTGAAGCCACTAGAGAAAATCAAAGTGTATTTTAAAACATGCAGACTTACCTGGTTGGCTGGATTTCCTGCTTAATGCTTTCTAGAGATGTTTGGCCACAAAATTTCCTGGTTCATCATAACACCTGGGGTAAATCGTTAGGTTTGCCATTTATGTTGTTAATCTGAAAGCAGTGTTCCTTTAAATCCATAAAAGAAATCAATATCCAGAAGGCTTTTCAAGGCTAAAATATGATGTAGTTGTAAAGCAAGCAGAAGAGCAACAGCATGAATGACAGCTTCACTAAAACATTAGGCTTCACCTAAGGCCAAAATCATGCGTAAGTGGAATAAAATTGCCACTAATGATCTTGGTCATTAATGTTTAATTATGCATTTCATTATGTAAAGTTGTTATTGTAAAGGATTTCATTAGTAACAGTTCGAATGCCTCACTTCTAATTTATATGCACCTGTTCTTAATTACCATGGTATTGAAATCAATACTGAAAAATGCTTGGGTACTTTACATTCAACATAATGTGCTGTATATATAACTAGGATTACAACACCTTCCATGTTATTAGCTAACAATCAGGTTAACTTAACATCTGCTAAAATATGTTCTCTTTGTTCAAAAATGAGGTCAAATCATACTGCCTGTAAAATCCGAATTCCTTAGCAAAGGCAAAGCTACCAGAATGTGTATGTAATTGATATTTGCAAGCCATCTAAAAATAACCTTTTTTGGTTTCTGTTGTTTTTAACTTCTTCATTCTAGAGTCTCTGTCACTATTATATACCACTGCTATATATAGTATACATAAAATAACTGCTAAGTCAGCTTCCTCAGCGTGCATTACCATAAGATATCCTGACAGAAAGAGCTGCTAGGGATAATAACTCTGTGCCAACAGGAGGGTTGCAAACCCCAGATGTTTCATGTGAGGCAACACACTAGAAGCCTATCATCAATTCACTTCTCACACATACAGGTTCAGCTTCCAAATCAATTCTTGTTCTTGTAATTTTTCATACATAGCTAGACATTCCATATGGAAAGCCCAGTTTCTAAAATATTGAAATGTGTAATGGTGTTTTCTCATGCAATTAATGAAAATGTTTCTTGATATGTATCAGTGATTATATTTAACAAGCAATCCTTCAACAAGTAAACAATCCTTCAGCAAAGCATCAGAGAGGTTTTGAGCTGACACCTAAAATTGCTCAGACACAGCAACAAGCACAGGATTAGAAGGAGAACCCTCCCAGTTTCTCTCTTTCCTATGGCATTTTGGTTTTGAAACCCTACAGCCCACTGAGATTTCAAACACGTTGTTATTTAAAGCCATTAAAGCTAAAAACAGTTTGTGGTAAATGGATCCCCAAGCACGCTGGACACCTGTAGGAAGCCTGGCGTGGATTTTAGATTGTATCTGGTTCCTCAGCTGCCTGGCATGCCCCAGGCAAACATGGCCTAAAGAGTCCTCCCAGGTACCAGACTTTTGTTTAACCTCAGGTGTACTTGAGTCAGACCAACCACAGTGCCTTTATTTTCCTCTCTTCCCTGGCCATCCTCCCACTTATTCGAGCTGCAGCAGCATCAGAGCAACGGCTCTAAGTGATGAATGGTCTTTAAACCACCGAAATCTGATCAGATCTGTGTGGTCAGTTGTGCTCTAAGCCAAAGCATTTTGACACATNTTTTCTAGCCATATCTTAATTGCATTACTCTCATGTTCTGGATTTAATGTATATTTTTAAACACGAAGCTGACAACGCAATAGCATTCCTGTAAAATGTTTATTTAAATTATTGTTTTGCATCAATTTCTTTAATTATTTTATTTAAAATAGACATTCAAATGAGCAGTCCTGAAAGATCTTGTCCAGAAGGACAATATCAACACAGTAGAAATATCTGCAATATAATTACATTGTCAATGTATTTTAAATTTTGCAGGTAATTGCAGTTTATCTTCACAGAAAAATAGTCTAGATAAAAATAATTGTCAGATATAATCAGAGAATCTACTTAAGAATCTTGCTTAAATGTGGTAAATGTTTGTTTAGGGCCTGGTTTAACGCTTGTGAAAAACTAAGGAAGTGAAGCAAATAAGATCCTTTCACTGGATAAGCATTCCAGCTTTTATCCTCCAGTTCACCAGAGACTGGTTGTTTCTATTTCTGGGACTTTCCTGCATAAACTGCTACTTATATTGAATGTGTAGCATTTT
>VYZR01068075.1:0-24961 GCA_013400675.1 Oxylabes madagascariensis
GGGGTGGATAGCTGTAGGGGACTGGGGGTTATAACAGACAGGAGTTATAGGGGACAGGGGGCTGTGGATGAGAAGGAATAAGGGCTATAGGGGGCAGAGGGCTCTGGGGTTGGGGAGCTGTAGGGCATAGAGGCTGCAGACCATGTGTGATGGGGGACAGGGGCTATAGGGCAGCTGCAGAACGCTGTGGGTATCCAGCTAGGCCAGTGGCTGCATGCAGGGAGGGCATATTCATGTTGGTGTGTAACCCTTGACTCCCCTAAAACCCCTCCAAAGCAGCAGAAGTCAGGCTGTATCCCCTGGATCTGCTTTGCTGCAGCTTGGGAGTGGGCCAGGGGCAGGGATGAACCCTGCACAGGAGGCGAAGGGAAGTGAATGCATGGCAAGGACTGAACTTTGTGCAGCAGCTCCATCCAGATTGCAGCAATGTGAAATGTATCAAATGGCTTCCCCATCCTCCTTCAGGGCTCTGACTTGCAGTTAGTGTCCCTGTCCCTCTGTGGTCCTGCAGCCCCCAGGGTGCTGGGTGACCCAGCAGGTCCAGGACACCAAGAAGCTCTAGAGCTTGGGAAGTCAGGCCAGTTCTTTGCCTTGCATTTCTTCGGTGCTGCCTCTTGGAGCAAGTTCATGTGAAAAAACCGCAGTGGGAAGTACCTGGCTTTGGGAGGTGTTCTTCCCAAAGGCTCTGAAGTATTAGCTGATATTCAAAGTAATGATCATGGGGATGAATGGCTCCCAGTGAGCAATTCCAAGAACCAGGTGGGGCATTGCTTTTTTTTTCACAGACAGGGTTTGAGTGGGTTTTTTCAGCTGGTTTGACGTTAGGAGTGAGGTGGTTGAAGCCACTTCATCATAGGCATGTGAAGATTGACTTCTCAGAATCTGTTCTTAGGAAAAAGGATCAGGAGGGAAGTATGACAGAGTTCACTGCAGTTCACTCCAGCCCAGAACTGAAACTGAGGAACAGGAACACAAAGCCCTTGGAGAAAGAGAGCATGTATTTAGAGAATAAACTCTTTCTGTATTTAGAGAATAAACTCTTTCTAGTAATGTTTAAAAAGAAGTTTAATAAATTCTGCTCCTAGGCTTGTTTATCCTTTTGGCAGGGAGAGTGCAGAGGGCAGAGAGGACAGTGGAAAACAAAAGCAGAAAGTTGCTGCAGGAGTCGTCTGAAAACACTGGGAACTTGATCTCTCCTTAAACGAAAATAATAATTAAAAAAAGGTAGTAAGTATGTGGCTAACTCTTTAATCAACAGATTAAAGCAGAAGTGAGGACAGAATGGAGTTAATTTTCATCATCCTTAATTGCAGTCATATTACAGAAAAGATCCAAAAGCGCTTGCTTTGGGAAGAGAAGATCTTGGTAGATGTCCATGAGCAAAGGAACTGGCAGAATCTGTGAAGCTCTCTGAGTATGAGCTCTGTATTTGGGACAGTTCCCAAGCTGTGTGAAGGCAGGGCTTTTTCCGCAGGTGCAGGGGTGATGGTACCACAGGGCAGGTCCGTGTCCTTCGCACTGCAAAGGGGACAGGAGGTTACACTGCCTTGTTTTCTCTTTCATCCCTTTTGATAATTTCTGTAGAGACTGATAAAGAGTTAAAGTTAAAAACAGAGCTGCTTATCTTATGTCAACAACTCCAGACTGTTGATTGAGGCTGTTCAGAGAAAAATACAAACAGCTCCTAGGATTAGTCCAGAGTGCTTGCTTCAGTCTGATCATTCCTGCTTCCTGCCATCAGGCAGGAGACCTCTGGGATTGCTGGGATTTGGCTGCTCTCCCGCCTTTTGTAGGGAAGAGGAGGAGGATGCATTTTCCCCAGATCTCTGATGTCTCTCTGTTGAGCTGTTGCTGCATTCGAGGGTTCTGCAGTTTTGCGGGAGCAGCCTGTGGATGAGGCTGGCTCATTTGCAGGCTGTCTTGCTGCTGAAACGTGCTGCTAACAAAAGGCATGTGCTCTCCAAAAGTCGTGGTTTACAGTCTGTGCTGACACCCAAGAGCAAGCAGAGTTTTATTTGCTCTCCTTTGGTTTAGTCAGGGAAATGAGAGCTGGTGTAATATCCAACCATTTGTCTTGTTTTATCTCCAGCAGAACCAGATGCTTTGTAGGAAGAGGTGAAGGGTGAATTACTTGTTTTCTGTAACAAAGATGAACACAGAGATTATTTCTAAATCCTTTGGACTCTTTACTTCTAGAAGTCTCTTGATACATTCTCTCAGATCAGATATATACACTTGGCTCCTGGCTGTAGGCAGGAGGGAGACCAGCCCTGTCTGATTTCCAGCATGATGCTACTGATAAGGAACATACCTTGTGTCTGCCTCCTTCATTCCATTCCTGACTCCCAGTGCTTCCAACGGGCTGCTGTGTTTTATCTCACACTTTCACTTCTGCCACTGTTGAAGTGATACAGAAATGCTGAAGAATGTCAGACCAGAATTTGGGGAGCTCAGACTTGATGGCAGCTGAGAATTTTGCTTTAATGCATTTGATGAAATTATGTGAGTTAGTGTTTGAAAGGAGTCAGTGACTGGGTTATGAGCATGAGATATCTTAGCCTTCTTAACCTCTAATTTCAGTGCTGCTGATACTTTCATTTGAAAATGTGAATGCTTGGGACCTCTGAGAGCAAGCTGTGCTCACAGTGTGAAATACAGCAGTATTTTCTCGGTATTTTTTGAGCATGCAGCTTTGTAGTGATATCTTTTACTGCTCTTTGATGCACTTCCATCCTCACATTTGGGGGTAGGGAGGAAACCAAGCCATGAAACCTGGAGTTTTGTGCCTTCTTGCATTTTAGTGTAAAAGTCTGGTTCTGAAAAGTCAGTGAAACCCTTTGGCTCTTCAGATTTGGGAAATATTGAGACTGTAAGCCCAGAGAGCCTGATCTGTGTAACGCTTTGCCAAGACATGAGAGTGTCTTCCCCTTTTCACTGGCAATGCAGGATTGTGCAAGAACCTCTTTGAAGGCTGACTGTGGCGAGTGGGAGACTGTTTTAGCTGGACACTCTGGATTCTGATTGAATTTTCTCAATCTGAATTTTGTGGTATTTCTTCCCTTCTCCAATCTCTTTTTGTGATGGTCTTTTGTTGTTTATTTTTCCCAGTGCTGAGCCTGCTTGGCTCCCAGTGCCTCCTGAGACGGTGCTGGGGGGAAGAGCTGTTGCGTAACCAGGTCAGCAGCTGCTCCCTTCCTGGGCAGGGAGTTTAGGGACAGGCTCTGCTGTCACTGGAGATGACTTGGCTTGAGGAAGATGTGAGTGTGACTGGCCCCATTAAGCGTTTTAACAAACAGCCTGATGGTTCCTCATCCACCCTCATGAGCTATGACAGGGGTCAGGGACTTCCCCAGTCGTGGTTTCAACCAGCAAGCGGTTGTGGGTGGCTGCACTGGCTTTTACTGCTCTCCCAGGAGCATTCATCCTCTCCTTGCTTTAGGGAGAGTTTTTTCTACCTTTTATTTTATAGAACCTATGTTTATGAAGGCCCTTCTTCAGAGCTTTCTTTCGTCTCCTCGTTTATCTACGTGCTTTGCCCAAGAGTTTTCAAGCAATAAAAGCTAGATCAGTTTAGCACTTGTCCTTCCTCCTCCTCAGGCAGCCTTACAGCCTTGATGTGAGTTGCCCAAGGGCTCGGAGAACAGAGCCCGTGGGAGTTTGCGTAATCCTCCCTCTGCTGAAAAACAGTGGGGGAAAAAGGTTCAGGTCATTTGCTTGTCTCTTGGAACAGTATTCCCTCATAGGTAAAATCTATTTTTATGTTCTCTGGACATCACCTTTCACTCCACATAGGAAGTAACTCCATGCTCCAGCTTGTTTCTTGTGGGCAGGAAAACAAATCTTTTGGGGCAGTAACACCAAGTCTGCAGAATATTGATCCCGTAGTAAATGGGCATTTAGGCTGAGCTATTTTTCTTCTTTAAGGCAGAGATTTCCCCATTATACACTGAATTACATGTGGCGTCTGTGCTACGCACCCTACAAGTGTCCCTTCGCCCTGTCCCTCTTGGTTGTCTCCTAATGTTGGAATGGAGGAGCTGAAGTCATGGAGGAAGGCAGAGAGGAAATGGGGAGGAAGACAGGGTGGTGGGAGGTGGCTGCTGAAGCAGAGAGAGGCTTGTAGGAGGTGGAAAGAGAGATCAAGGTAGGAATTGCAGTGCTCAGATGGTCAGGAGCTGTTGTTTGAGGGGAGATTGCTGTATTTCCACCGATGATCAGACCTCAGGGAAAGCCTTAATGATTTTTAAATGATTTTCCCTATTGTTCTGACCACATCTTCTCATTGCTGCTTCTCTTGACTCATTGGCCTCTCCCTTGGCCTCCAGCACAATGTCTCAGTGCTCTTACCCTGCCTGGTTTGCACTTCTCAAACCCATCCCTGCTCTTCTCCTCCTCACCTGTCCCAAGTTTGCAGTGGGGGCCATCTCCTCCCTGCTGTCGTATTGCCTCTGCACTTCTCCCCCCTCATCTTGCTGGTAGTTCCTTGTTTTATTGATGTTGTTTCAGTCCCATAAACTCTTTGCATTCCAGCTGTCAGAGATAGAACGAGTACAGCTGCTTATAGTTGTAAACAGACCATTCCTTTTGCAGACACCTCGGCTTCTCTGAACTCCTCTTAGCAGTTTTATTCTGCAGGCTTAGACTCTTCTCTGCTGATTGTTTTGGAGACTGACGTCTAATTTGAATTCTGTCTTTCTCATTTGTTTGTTCTTTTCAGCCAGTTGGGAGAATTTATCTACAAACTGGTTTGGCTGTGTTACTTCACAGCTATTTATATTTTTTAATGTTGCAGGAAGACCAAACCCAGTCGCCATCTCTCAGTGAACTGCAGAGCCCATATTCTGTTCAGGCATGCTGACATGTCCGTGTAGTTAAAAGTGCAGGCGAATGAATGATGGTAGGACCAGGCTGTGCCAGTTCTGCAGGTCTGGTACAGGCTCCTTCCCCACCAGGTTTCCCATGGAGGGATGGAGGCTCTGCCTGTTTTGCCCTCTGGTATAGACACACATATGCGTGCCCTGGGGGAGCCAAGGCTGTCCATGTGCCCCAAGCCACTGCATAAGCTTTCCAAGTCCTCTTGGAAGTCCTCCTGGTCTTGATGCACTGAAGCAGCTGTCTGTGGTTCCCACTGGTGCAGGAATGTGTGTCAGGTATTCCCAGTGTTGTCAGCAGGCTGATAATCCCTCCAGATGGGGAGAACTGTATTGACAGGTTATATTAAATAGCCTCTTCTTTTCTTTTCTAGTGCCCTGCACACAAGAATGCCCTCCATGTCCCCCAAGGTGACCAACAGCTACATCCAGGGACCCACAGACGTTCCCCTTCTTGACAAAACCATGGGCCAGTGCCTGGAGGAGACTGTGGAGCGCTTTCCCAGTCGCGAGGCCTTGGTCTTCTGCCGGGATGGGGTTCGGAAGACGTTTGCTCAGTTCAAAGAGGAGGTGAGTGGCTTGTTCACCCCACAGGTGAGTGGATGACAGCCGCAGTTGTGATGGAGAAATGGGGAGCAGTTTCATTGCTCAGCTCAGGACTGAGATGAGTTGCATGTGGACCTTCATCCTGGTGCAGTAGTTTCCAGCACACGCCGATGGGCATGTGCTGCCCTCATCCTCCTCAGAGCCTTGGGATGAAAGGGAGGAAGCGGCATATGCAAAATGCTAATATCTCACGATGAACTTAAAAATTCACACTTAAAAATTAGCACACTTGTCTGATGGGTTATGGGCTGAATCATGGTGTTTATCTCTTCTGGAGTAGATTTCACCTTCTGGATTAGTCAGTCTGGCTATCAGAGGTCCTGAGTGTGGGGAAGATTTTTATCCAAGCATGAAGGCAATGGAGCAAAGACTGGGGACTAGGACTCAATATCATATGCACAGATGTGTGTGGGTGTGTGCATATCCAAAGATATGTTTCTCTGTTTTTGGAATGGAGGGACTAACTACCTGGAAAGTTTCTAATAAATGCATGATATGATCTTTGATAGGAAAGAGTTGTTTGGTGGGATTTTAGGCGTGCTATGATTTTGGTCTCATCCATTCACACAAACAAGATTAGCTGAGTTCTCTGTGATTTTAAGAAGTAGGCTGTAATTCAGAACTAAATCAAATTGATTCTCATATTCATACCCCCTACAAGGCAGATTTTATAAATTCATTTCAGAACTTAACAAAACTATAAAACCTTTTCTGAATGTCTCAGAGTATTTATACATACATTTGTGTACCTGAAACATGCTTACCATCTTGCAGAATAAAGTAGTAGTTAATATAGTGGCTGAATTTGAGTTAATGAACCACAGAATCATTAGTGTTGGAAAATGTTTCAAAGACTGAGTCCAACCTTTGGCTGATCGCAATGCTGTCAAGTAGGTCAGAGTACTGAGTGCAATGTGTTTCTTTAATGTCTCCAGAGACAGGAACTCCAACATCTCCCTGGGAAGTCCTTTCCAATATTTAATAACCTTTCTGGTGAAGAAATTCCTCCTGATGTCTAGCCTGACCCTAACCTTGTTCTGTTTGTGGCCACTTCCTCTCATCCTGTCCCTTGTTCCCTGGGAACAGAGCCTGACATCCACCTGGCTGCACCCTCCTGTCAGGGAGTTGTAGAGAGGAAGAAGCTCCCCTCTGAACCTCCTTTTCTCCAGGCTGAGCCCCTCCAGCTTCCCCAGTCGCTCCTCACAGGATTTATGAGGACAGGAACCCAAAACTGGTCAAAAATCACTCGATAGAATTTTCTTCACCCAAATGCTTTTTGAAGTAAGTGCTACCCAGAAGGGAGCCAGATGCAACAGTGTGGATGGGCCCCGCATGTGGGTAAGGCTTGGTCCTGAGTGGAATTGATGAGGAACTTGGCAATAGTCTTTGGGCAAGAAGTAACTTGCAACAGCATAATTGCTTATCTTGATTTCCTTCCTGCTTTGTTGTATTGTTCCAGGTTTGTTATTTTTATGCTTTCAGTCAACCTGCTGAGCAGGAGCTGCTCTGTGCTCCAGGCTCAGAAGCTGCTGCAGCCATGTGCTGATGGACTGTTCTGGGCAGATACAGTTTGTTACATTTCAGTTACAAAGATGATGCTTTTTCTCCAGAAAGCAGTGCCTGGAGACCAATATCCCCCACTGCATCCTGTGTGTGATCCTCAGGCCCTTGTGTTGTATTTTTCAGGTGGACCAAGCAGCAGCTGGACTTCTGGCCCTTGGCCTGAGGAAGGGAGACCGGCTGGGGATGTGGGGACCCAATATATACCAGTGGGTTCTCATGCAGTTTGCAACTGCCCAGGCAGGAATCATCCTGGTAAGGAGTTTGCTGTGTCTAGGTTTTAGCAATCTATTAGGAAAGGAAATGGAAAGAAGTAATAGGAAATACTGGAAAATAAAATTTGTCTTTTTTCCATGCTCTTACCTGGCATGTCATCTATAGCTGAATCAAGTATTTAAGGAAGATTTATGCAGCTCTCTGCATCTTTATCCTCCACTCTGTAGGGAAGCAGGCTGCAGAAGGAGGAGCAGCAAAAAGGTGCTTGCAACAACTGTTAATAGGAGATGTGCTTTTCTCTACAGGACCATTTTTATGTGGAGTATTGCTGTCCTAACCAGTTACCAGCTGGTTAGATCCCTTCAAAATGTATTGCTCCATGGAACAAAGGCTCACTTAAAAATCTAGTCCAGGCTGCATATCCCTAAAAGCCAATTTTCATTTGATAACACGACCAAAATACACCTTATTTAGGCAGGGCTCTGTGTTGAGGTCCGTACCCTGCCTTCTGCTCCATTTCTCCATCCTGGTTCATTTCAGTGTCTGCAGGAACAGGGTGGAAGAGCATGGCTCAGTAGGAACCTGTGGGTGAACTTAACTCCAGTGGCCACTCTTTGGAGAGCTGGGTAGAAGAAGGTGTTATCATGGTTTTCCATCAAGAAACTTGACTTGCACAAGAGTTTTGGTCTAGTTTAGTGGATTGCATCAACTCCTGTGAGACAGGAGGTCTGCTTTCTGTTCCTGAAGCTCTATTTTGACTATGTGACCTCACATAAATCTCTTTTCCAATTGTTTTCTTTCACACAAAATTCAGATACATTTTCTGTGAATGTGGAATCCTGTGGTGGTGAGCTTTTAGTTCTGTGTTGGAGGAGAGGCTCTTGAGAGTGGCTTAACCCTGGAGGAACTTTTCTGTTGGAATCTGTGCTAGGGGGAAGGTGTTCAAGGCAAAAAGGTGATCAAATTCTTGTTTCTGGCTCTTCAGGTATCTGTGAATCCAGCCTACCAGGCCTCTGAGCTGGAGTTTGTGCTCAGGAAGGTTCGTATGGCATGAACTGTCTGTTGAAGGGGATTGGTGGGGACATGGTGCAGATGAGCTGCTTAAGGTTTGGGTGTATGGGAAGAGCTGGCTGGAGAGCAGGGCTGGTGCTGGACGTGTAGAGGGGATGAAGCTGCGATTCAGTGGCCACATTTCTTGCTGTTCCCTGTGGCTGATGGAAAACTGCTCTGTACTTCTCATCCCTCTCTCTGCTAACCGCCAGGTACTGCCAGTACTACCCCAACCCAACCACCTCTGTCAGCAATCACTTAGCAGGGAATGAAGGAAAAAATGAGGGAAAGGACTTGTTATCTCCTCTTTCCCCCTCCTGCTCAGAGCAAAAATCACCATCTGGGGTCTCAACCTTGAAAGCAGAACCTCAGAAAGGACCTCATTTTAAACTCGGAAATGACCAGCCTACTTGGTAGCTTCATTTCTCCTTCCCAGGTTTGTCTGAGGCTGTCTGGCCTTGGATTTAAGCTGGTTTAATTCCTAGGTATTGCCACTGTTTAACATCTCTCTGCTGTCTGATCTAGGCACCTCATCTACCCTTGAATACCTGCCTGGGTTTGAGTTTATGACGTGCAGAGCACTGATCAATTTAAACTCTTCAGGCTCCCTTGCTCAAATAATGAGGAATTCAGGTTATTAAACATTTGATGGCTAAAAATTAAGATTAAGCAGCTAATTTTTTCACTGTGGTTTGTTCAGCTATAAAGGCTGGTGTTAGTAGAGAGGGAGCCACTTCTGAATGTTCCCAGCACCATCCAAGTTAGTTTTACCTAGAAAGTGGATAATTTTTAGCAGATTTCTTTTGTATCTCTCTAACTCCATAATGTGTTGTTGGGCTGCAATTTGAATTCTTGTCTCATACTTTATTTAATCCTCTCAGCAGTCCTGCTGGTCACTCCTATTCTCATGCATTGGAGTTGAACCCAGTGCTGCAGTGGAGCACCATCTCTTCCAGGGTGGGTGTCCTTGGGCTTCTCTGTCCTACTGCAATGTGCTCCTGTCTTGCCCTTCCAGATTTGCCAGTATTCACAGCTTTATTATGCACCTTTGGCACTGGGATCTCTGGAGTTCCTCACCAGCCTAAGGATTTGTTTGTTTATTTGCATAACAAAATTTTTGAAGACTTTAGGGCTTTTCCTGTTGGATCCTGTCCATCTGTGTGTCCGATTGGTATATATGGAGATATGTGTGGAATAACCATTCCTTGGAGTCCTGCTGTATTTCCAGGGCTTTGTTAAAGCAAACTGATGACGAGTTTTCACATTTTACATTCTTTGAAGACAGGTCTGCTGCCATTCAGGTTGAGACCAAGTGGAAGAGGCCCAACCAGAGACTCTTATCTTGTACAGCATCAGCCCTTCAATCAGCCATCCTCTCCCCACACAGCATCTGTTTTTCAGAGCTAGTTCAACCAGAATTGTAGTTTGAAGGAATAAGTAGTAAAAAGTTGCAGAGGCCCAAAACAGCCTCAGTCCCCTGGGTTCTGGGCAGCCTGTTCCAGAAAACAGAGCAAATGTTTATCTTCCTTTCTGACAAAACCCAGAGGGTACTTACAAATAATTTATTGGCATAGCCTTTGTCTCCTTATTTCCCAGACTGTGGGAAAATAATGAGAACAGCTGAGTAAATAATTTATGTAAATAGTTTATTGAACACAAATACATTTTTTGGAAGATGAAAACAGTTTGCAAGTCTGGGTCAAATTCAGCAAATCTCTGGTGAGAAAGAAATGAAAATTCTTGGAGTAATTAAGGTGTTTTGTTTTGGAATTATGTAAATATAAGGGTTAAATGAAAAAGGCTTTCATTTTCAAAATAGCTAGTGCTTTAATAAGAGGTGGAAAAATGTTAGGAAAAGGAAGACCTCAAAAAAATTCCACAAAAAAATCTTGGCTTGATCTTAGAGGCAGATTTTAAAAATCCTTGTTTTTCCAAATTTCCTCAAAAATCCTCATTCCAGATCAACACAAATTAATTTCTTTTAACTTTATTTATTTATTAATATTTTGGAGTTAGAGTTGAGACTCATAATCTAAAAAATCAGTTATTTGTGCTTACAATGAAGACTGTCGATCCTGGGCAAGGAGGGAACCTTAAGCTGCAGCTCTCCTTTCTTAACCAGCAAAAGTCATCCTGAACCCAGCACTGGGGAGGAGCAAAGCACTGGCTGCACAGATGGGTCCAGGCTTGGGGTGCTGGGTGTGCAGTAACAGCACAGCAGTGCTTTTGGAGGGTTTTAGGACTGCACAGGTGTACGGGCTCATTTGCTTTTGTCCTTGGAGAACCTGCCTGTTCCTGTATTGGTGGTGGCTGCTCTTTATCATGTCCTGACCATCAATCCAACACGACTTTTCATGAGTTTCTGTCTCCCTTCACAGGTTGGCTGTAAGGCACTGGTGTTCCCCACTCAATTTAAAACACAGAAATACTATGATATTCTAAAGCAGTCATGTCCCGAGCTAGAAAAATCCAGTCCAGGGGGAATAAAGAGCAAAAGGTGAGTTAGGAACATCTGATGTCTTTGCACTGACCTCACAGCCATGTCCTGCCTCGTGGCCCCTCAGCTGCACAACACAGGCTTTGCTGAAGAAGGACCCACAGGAGGTCTTATCTGAAGAGAGCAAGTTAGGCTGGCCCAGAGGTTTGCCCTGACCAGTGTGTGCCTGTCTGGGCACTTTTCTCCTTGTTCTGTTATTGTTGATGGTATTTTTCTCTCTGCCAGGCTACCTGACCTATCCATTGTCATCATGTGTGACTCTAAGCTGCCTGGCACCTTCCACATGGATGAAGTGATGCAGGCTGGGGACAGCAGCCACATGAAGCAGCTCAGGGCTGTGCAGCAGAGCCTGTCCTGCAGTGAGCCCATCAACATCCAGTTCACTTCAGTAGGTGCCCTGCCAGCTCCATGCCCTGGGGTTGGGTTCCTCACTGGGGACACGGGGAAAGATGTGTGCAATGCCACACATCACATTTTCTTCCTATTTCCCTCTGAGACCCAGCTTCAGGCTTCTGCAGTAGGATGGAAAAAATGTTCTAGCATTTCCCCTTCTTCCATTCTTTATGTTCAGCCCTTTGTCAAGGGCTGATGGAGATGAGACAGTGCCAGGTGAATTCTGTTCAGCTGAAATTGGGCTATTTCTTGGGATTCAGATGCTATTAAAGAAGTAAAAACAATCTCCCAGGTCTGATAGGCGAAAAAAGTGCAAGATCACCCCAGAGTCTGAGGAATCTCCGTTGAGATTCCCTGGGGAATCTCCCTTGAGCTCATCCTCAGAAAAGGTGGTGGTATTGCATAAATGCCCTGTGTCTTCCAGGGGACAACAGGAAGGCCCAAAGGAGCCACCCTCTCCCACAGGAACATTGTGAATAATGCCAATCTGATTGGTCTGAGGCTGGGGATCACAGGCCAGGTAGGTTTGGTGGGAACAGGGTTTGGGGAGACCTCCGCTGCAGCAGAGAGACTGCGTGTGGAGGATGCTGGTTTTTATTTAGAATTGGGGCAGGATGTTTTGCTGCAAATGACATTGAGGGATATTAATGCATAACATTTTGCATTTCAATGGAGTTCATTGATGTTTCATTTTAGTTCCATGTGAAGATTTTTTTTTTAAGCAAAAAAAGCTATCTTTTTGTGGGGGAAAAACATGAAATTAATCACTTTTCATTTTGGTGAATACTCATTTCAAATAATTACAAGACTCTGGATGTTAGCTTTGAATCCTGTTGAATAAGGTTTTAATTTGATTTACATGACTTTGTTTCATGTCATGTTTACAGTCTTACAACTCTTATCAGGGTATGACCTCTCTATTTGTGGTTTCTTTTAAAAATTGTTAAAGACAAATATTTTCTTTTGAAGTTCTGAAGTACTTATTTCTAACATACCAGCTTTGATCCAGAGAACAGATGAGTTGTTTCAATCAGTCTTCAGAGCCTTTGGTGATTTTAAAAAAACAAAGTAAAATGAATAGCTTGTGCCAAGTCCTGCATATTTCATGCCTCTCACAGCTNGCACAGGCACTTCAGGAACCAAAGCCTGCCTTTTCAGCTGTGCTTGGGAGTGTGTTACCCTTCTCCTGAAATTAAGGGATCCTTCCTGTCACCATAGGGCTTTGGCTGGGAGGCATAGTGGTGTCTTGGTTTGCTGTGGCTGCTGTGTTTTCACATCTGAACATCTGCCCTCCTTTTCCAAATCCAGCTCTGCTGCTGGGCTGGTTGTGTTTCCATATTGTTTCTCAAGTATAGCTTGGGAAACAAAAGAGCTGTTGCTGTGTCTGCATCATACACATACATATGTCTCTGTATTTTATGCAGATGTATGTCTGTGTGTGCTGATGAACAGCACATCTGCTGTGCCTGCTTCTGTGCTGCTGCTCTGCAGCCCCAGATGGGACAGGATAGGATGGGTTCTGAGCTGGGGCTGCCCCCAGTTTCCACCTCTGAAGCTTTGCCTTTTTTTTCCTTCTTCCTCAAGATGCTCCTTCCTCCTCGGCACACCCACCATGTTCATAGACATGCTCTCCCAGCCGGACTTTGACTCCTATGACCTGTCAACTCTCCGGGGAGGTAAGTCCCAGAACTCAAATGGAAAAATCCTGAGAACCAAGATATTCCTGGTTCCCTGCTGAGAGGCTGTATTTAGTTTTGTGAGCAAAAAGTCTCTTCTGGTGGGAAGAATTTAGTTGCACGAACCTTGTGTTTCCCCTGTTAATTTGATGCTACATTTCCTTTGGGAATCCTTCCATCATTATGTATTTTAGGACTCCTTCATCTGAAAGCAGTCTAGGGAAGGACCTTTCTATTTTAGCTGCAAGGGGAGGTGTCAGGAATAGCCTGATTTTCCTCAACTCTTGTCTCTCCAGCCACCACCGTGTGGCAGCAGATGCTTTCTGTGTCTCAGGCTAGTGCAGTCCCTAAAGCAGAGCCAAGCTCAGATTTCTTTCTCAGACCTGAAGTTTCCTGCCTGTTTCTGAAGTCCAGTCCATCCCAGTGCTGGAGGGTGTTACACTGTGTGCTGGAGCTTCCTTTCTTGTCACAGCCCATCCTGGAAAAAGCTGGGCAGATCACCAGTCCTTTTGAGACAATAATAGTAGGGAGAGAAGGTGGTGCTGGAGCATAAGGAAATACTTTAGCAGGTTACCTAATCATCTCTGCTATATGCAAAATGATTCTGTGTCATCCTGTTCCCCACCAAAGCCCATATATTACCCCGCTCTTTTGCTCTGTCATCCTAGGTTGGAACAGGTGGCAGTGGGATCTACCCCCTCCCAAAAGGGCTGCTTCGTGCAAGGCAAGAAGAAAGATTTTTGGTTTTATGGTGATGATAGATGAGAGTTTTTGTCCCATTATAAAACTGCCTCTTTCTGCTCTGAATCTTTCCATTTTTGGAGAACCGCAGGTTGGATGAGGTTTGTGTTATAGAGCTTATTTTTCTGTCGAGAAAGGCAAATTGGCCTTGCTGCAGCCTTTGCTTCTAGGACAACTAGGACCCGTATAAAAAGATTTAGGAAGTATTTTGAAAGGAACCACTGTATCCCACCGGTCTTGTCAGCATTGAATTTGGGAAGTGCAGAGCCATTTGAGGCACCACTGCTGGGAATAAATAGCTGGTTTCCAAGGTCTTTGCCTCTTTCTTCCAGGAATTATTGCAGGTTCTCCTGTTCCCCCTGAGATCATGAGGACAATTATCACCAAGATGCACATGCCAGAGCTTGTGGTGAGTTGTGGTTGCTGTGACCAGAGCTGCAAGGGGTGTTGGTCATGGTGAGACACCGAGTTTGGTTGTCTCGGGACCACGTTGGTACTTGATGGTCCTGGAGCTGCTGGGATCAGGCTGAGGAGGGAAGGCTTGGAGGAGCTGGAAGACAAGTGGGGGTTATGCCTGCTTGCTGCTGAGGTGTCTGGGGAGGAAGCTTCGGAAGAACACAAGGCATAACATTCAGCGTCATTAAGTGAAATTCTGCTGCTCATTTCAAAACTTTTACTGACATTCATTTGTACACACTGCCAGGATTATGATGGCAGAGGCAGTTCTGGTTCATGTTCGTGTGAGGGGGTGCTTGTATTCCTCTTGCTGTGGAGCTGTCGAGTTTCTTTCCCCATCCTGGATTTCCTGTGGACGTAAAACCTCATTGCATGTTTTTTATTGTATCTGAGTCAAGTCTTGGGAATGGTGCCATCCACATGTGCAGCACTAAATGCTGCATTGCCAGAAGGGCAGTATGTGCTGGGCCACGTGTCCTGCTGCCCCACTGCATGTCCCCCCACCCTGGGCCTGTGCAAGAGCCACCAGCATGTGCTGCATGTGGGGGACGGCCACCAGCAAGAGGGTCAGCGGCCCTCTAGTAGTCACATTTCCTAGGCATGTCCTGCCATCTGCATGCGAATGGCTGAGGTAGAAAAGGACTATTTTGTTTTACCCTAAAGGAAATTAATTTGGTACCATGCTGCTTCCCAAGGCTGAGGAAGCAGCCAGTAGTGATGGATAAACATGTGGGTCTGGGAGTCAGATTAGGCTGTTGTTGCTGGCAGACCCCGACTGCACCAGCGCCAGGGTTTTACAGGGACAACTCTGTGCTCTGCCACAGACCAGGGGAATCCAGGGCATCCGCCCTGAAGCTGTTCTGGATGCAGCCAGTTTTTTTTCCTGGATATGATGCTCTTAATGCTGAGCTGGAAACACCAGGGACAGCCTTGGTGCCGCTGCTTGAACTCTGTCAGGTGACAGCTACCTATTTTTATAGTAAGCTTGAGTTTGGCCTCACAAAATATTTTCAAGCATTACTGTGAGAGCCCAAGACTCGTTAGGTGTCACATGCTCCTGTTTTGTAGCAAGAGAAATAATAAAACCCTCCCAAACAGTTGCTCTGCCCATGGGATAAAGAGGATTAAGTCTATATTTGTGCCACTGGTCTCATGTTACTCCTGATCCCTCCAGCCCTCAGACAGACACACAGAGACTTGTTGATTTCATCTTTGCAGCAAGAGCTTTATACAGAAGATGTACATAAGAAAATATACAATTCGATTTCTATATAGGAGGCAGAGGAGTTTTCACCCTCTTAAAGGTCATTTACACTGTTACAGAGGAATAAATAGACATATATTTATATAACTCTTTAGGATTAAAAAACATAGTTGAATTGCAACTGTGGCATTGTAATAGCTGTGACAATAAACCACAGTCATCCTGGTGTCCTGCTAGATCCTCAAGTATGGGTGGGAAGGACAGGAGGGTTGCCTGGGCCAACTGCACCATGCACGCCTTCTTGTCTTGGACATCTTGGTGACCCTACAGAGTGGGAGGGAATCCAGTCTTCAGATGGCTCCAGTTCTGGAGGTTCCCAGTACTGCTTCCCTTAAAGGATTTCTGGCCAGTTTTGGGAGATTGCTGCCTTGGGGCCACCGGCTCTTGGTCACTGCTTCACCTGTCCCCTCAGCCCTGGCCTGCAGGGATCCCCTCTGTGGGAAGGCAGGGGAGTCTCTTTGCATGGAGTGAGACCAATTTTCCTGATCAAGCAGCTGGGGGAGGGATGCTCCTACCTTCCCATTTGCTCCCTCTCCTCTGGAATGGGAGAGACAGCGACCAGCTGCTTGATCAGGGATGTGGGTTATGTTTCTTCTGGGAAAGATGACTGTGTTTTACTGGCAGGATCTAGCTTAGCTTGTCTTAGTATGGTCATGCATAGTTTAGTTTTTAAAAAGGCCTCTTTTAAAATACATAGATGTTGGAAAAGATTGAGAAGGTGGATTCCATCCTTGTGATCAGCAGAGAAGCGAGGATTTGGAGGAGGCTGCAGGTGTTCAGATATATCAGAAGTGTTTCCTGACAGGTAGGAGAAGATCAAGGAAGGACTCGGAAGTCAGTAGTTTTCTGATGGTTGAAGTGACCGGTCACCAGGACGGGCCATACTGGAGCCTGCTAGCCTTAAAAAAGAGAGAAGGGGATTTTTCCAGCAGAGCAGTAAACTTGTAACATTCGTCTATTTTTAAATTTGTGGATGAAGCCTGTACTTGAAAATGAAGAGTCTGGAGTCAAGGAGCTGTTACAACTTCCCACAGCAGAGGAAATGGGTTCTGTCTCTGAGCTACTCTGCCAACTCTCTGTGTGATTCCTGAGGTTCTTACCCAAAGTGCTGATGGTCAGGGAGCACTTTCTTGGCAAAGGAAGGAAACCCAGAGCAAAATTTTCAAGAGTAGTGGACTATTTTGATGCCCTGGTTATGAAAATCCAGGGCAGGTGTAGTTTTAGAAATTACCAAGCAGCTTTTCATCTTAAATGTAGCCAGTGACCCAGGCAGTCCTCATCCCTGAAATGTAGACCCCTGTATCTGACAGCTGCCTGGCTCTGAAGAGGTGCATGATGAAATCTGAGGTACTTTCATAAAATTCATGCTCACCACACTGGAGTGGGTTTGTGTATCTGCATTTTGGCACTGATGCCTGAAGGCACTGAGCTTTGTCTTCTGCAAGACTGGAATAAATGCTTTCCTATTTCATTAGCACTTGTAAACCTGTTTGAGGAAGCTGGATGGAAAGTATTACAGAAAAAAACCCAGGTACTGTCATGGTTTTCTTACTCTCACCATGGAGGAGTGAATTGGGATTGAGTTCAGGCAGGGAAAGAAGATTAGGGAGGGTCAGACCTGTAAATAAACTATGTTTAAGTACTATGGTTTAGAAAACTGAAGTTTTTTCCATGCTTAGAGCAGAACTTTTCCTGCCCTGTATGGAATGACTGGTATTTCCATCCCTAATCCATAAAACCCTCTGGCACTACAAGAGAAATCACCACTTTAGAAAGAGCAGCTGGCATAATCCCTGACATTTTGGTCATAAATTTCCTTTCTCCATCCTGTTGTGCATATCCTTAGTGAAGAGGGGATTAAATGGCCATAACATGGCACAATGACCACCTCTGTTCATACAATGCAGTGCAAGATCACTGCACTTTCCTTAACAAATGAAAAAAGGTCCCTTTCCCAAGAGCTTACAAACTTGCAGGCTCATTCAAAGTCCTCTAGAATCTGTCCAAACACCAGACCTGTTTCTGGGATGGGAAAAAGTAAAATGCTTGGGGTGGAGTGATGACAGTTGTGGCTTTTTTGCTCCTCTGCAGGCTGAACTTAATACCCCTGATATTTTCCAGCTGTGGAAGGTGTCTGTGTGATCAGTTTTCACAGTTGATGTTTGCCTTGGTAGCTGTCAGCAAAAGCTCATTGCTGGAGGGGAAGGCAGCCTGGTCTCTGAATCACCTCCTGGCCCAGCGTGCCTTACCCAAAGAATGTTTGCTGTCTTGAACCTCCCTCTTCTGGGATACTCATTTGAAGGCAACAGCCATTGTTTTTAAATACCTGACTGTCTTGGAGGGATTGTAAGTTGAAGAAAGGGAAGTGCTGGATCAAGACCTGTTCCTTATGGAAGATATCTACTTTCCTATGGGCTGGGCAGTCTGGGGCAAGACTTCACAGCAATGCCCTGCCCTGAATTTCACATCAGACCTGGAGGACCTTTATAGGGTAAAGGGCTGAGCATCTCCAGTTGGTTAGAAAAGTAAAGCTTGTGTGGTCCCAGCTCAGGGTAAGAGTCAGCTAAATCCACCCTTGTTTTGATATATGGCGTTTACTCCTTTTGCGTAACAGTTATATCTTGACTTGATATGGGGCTTTGGTGTTGGAACAGGGTGCATGTCACCATAGTGCCTGAAGCATGAATGGGGCTTAAACCCTGTTACAATGTAGGACTTTCGGTTTTTCCTAATGTACAATGATTGCTGCAAAAGGAGATGAAATTTTTCCCATGTTGCAATAGAAGCTCTGAAGATTTCAAGGTTATTCTCTGTGTATTTTCAGGATCCTTACTTCTCTCTTTCATATTTATTTACATGTTTTGCCCTTACTTTCTGCCCCAGGCCTGTCTTTAGTCCTATGTTTGTTTCACAGAGTTGACTCCATCCCTGATGCTACAGGCAGGTTCTCTGCTTATGGAGCCAGAGTGGAGACATCTGTGGCTGTATAGATGAGCTGCTGTAAGCCAAACCCTGGTGACCTTTAAGACTGATGCCACAAAAGGTGCTGGGGCTTCTGATGCAACTAAAAGGGAACCATCTTACGTGTTTAATGGCGGCTCCCCTTCCTGGACCTCTTGGTGGGCAGCTTGCAGGAGCGGAGTGCCGGGGTGTCCCTGATGGGCTGTCCCCGGTACTGGGCTGGTGTGGAGCAGGTGTCCTCAGCACGGGTGCGGTTGCCTTTCAGCCACCTGTGACACAGGGAGAAAGAAAGAGAGGAGCTTGAAAAAGGGACAAACCATGAATGTCAGTGGGGAGAAAGCTGTTGAGTGTGACAGCAGTGTCCTGGCACAGCTTGGGGGGCCCAAGGAGCCCCGAGGGAGCGTGGGGTGCTTTGGTGCCGTACTTGCGCAGAGGTGCCAGCTGGCAGTTGCAGTGCCAGGGGTTTCGGGAGATCGTCAGCGTCTCCATTTTGTCGAAAGGGAAGTTTCGGGGCAGCTGGGTGAGCCGGTTGTTCTCCAGGTGGGCGGTTTTCAGCACGGTCACACCAGCAAATGCGTTGTCTGCAAACTGAAGCGCAAAGGTTTCTGGTGAGGAACGTGGAGTCGGGGAACTGGGGACTCCAAACCTGAGGGCCTCTGTTCCAGCCTTTGAGTGTCATAAGAACAAGGCACTGGGACATGTTGCCGAGAGAAGTCGCGAGTGTGCCATCCCTGGAAAGTGTTCAAGGCTTCAAGGCCAGGCTGGACAGGAATTGGAGCAACCTGGTGTCCTTACCCATGTCAGGGGGCTTTGGAAAGGGATGATCTTAAATGCCTCATTCCAACCCAGACTAGTCTATCATTCTATGAAGCATGGAGAGGGCAAGAGAAGAAGCTGTGAACAGTAGCTGGCTTGCTGGGAGCTCTGTGCACTTGAGAAGCAGCAGGCTGGTGGGCTCATGGGTGATGGAATCTCCTACAAGGAGAGCTATGTCCCAAATCCATGTGGGATTGTCTTTGCAGCCACATCCCTAAATAAATTGAAGTCTGGCAACTCTTTTTATTTTTGAGCCATACTTCTCCATTCTAAATGAAGAAATATTCTAAAATATTTCTGGTATATTCCTTTCTAAGGCTGGAAATCCTCCCAAGGCTTGTTGCCTTGCCTATCCTGGAGCGACTGAAGGAGGGAGTGTTTGTGGCCTATGAAGGGGCTGTAGACTTTGGCAGTGCCTGGTGGCTCCGAGTGGAAAGTTACACTTGGCATCTGAGCAATGTAGAAATATAGACAGGTTTCCAGCACCTCAGCCTCCTCCATTTTTTCTCGTTTCCAGTGAGATTTTTTGCAAGGGATGCTGTAAAATTTGTGTTTTCTTGGTTGACAGAGAGGCTTTAAGGTAGAGTCTCCCTCAAGAAAGCTGCCAAAAAGCATGAGAGGTTGTAGACCTGACTCTGCAGCTCTCTCCTCTCTTTCCTGAGGCCTCATCCCTGACATTTTTCATCCCATGGTTACTAAAGTTGGAAAGTTGTTGAAAGCAAACCCCTCAACAGGAATTTCCATGGCAGTGATGGATTGGAGAGGGGCTCCCTGACAAAGCACAAAGCTCTTCTTGGCTATGACAAACCATTTCTCCCCCCTCTCAAAGTAGGGGGAAAGCTTCCTTCAAAGGTTGGAGAGGACATTCACTAGCTCTTCCCAAAGCCTCCCATACCCAGGACCTGTGCTCCCGTTTCTGAAAAGAACCTTGCACTTCTCAGGGACCATCAGGGCATGTTCATGCTCTCTAAGCTGAAAAGCTTGACAGAGGAAATGCACTATTTTAAGATGTGAACTTTAATCATCTTCCAAATTAAGCGTTGCTGGATGGGATTAGAGCTTAGCTAGGAGACTCCCAGATCCCTGTAGCTGTTGGACAGTCAGCATTGCTGGCCTTCTCCTTCCAAAACTGAACTGACCTCGTAAGTCTGGACTGTGATGATAGTGGAGCTGCTCTGAGGGATGCTGGCATGCCGTGCAGAGGGGCGGGAGGGTTGGACAGTGGTGTTATTGTCTCAGCTGCTCATTCCTCTCCCAGCCCCATGAGAAGAGTTCACATCTGCTGCTAACAGCTGCCGAGCTGCCTGCCAGAGTGTGTCTTTGGGAAGAAAAGGGTGATTTTTATCCCTTATTTAAGTGGAGGATTACTGCTGTTATTTTACACTGAATATGCAGATAGGGGTGCCTGTCTCATGTTGAGGTACGAGGAGGGTCCTGGCCTGTGCAACACAGCCCTGTGGGGTCTGGTGTGGATCTGTGATGCTGGAGGGGAATGGGAGCTCTGTGCTGGAGCCTGAGAGCTGCCCTTCCTTTTGCTCAAATGTAATTTAGACTGGGGTAGAATTGCATGGGTTTACACTTGATCAGCTCAAAAATCTTGCAGCCATGCGGGGAAGAGCTAAGGACAGCATGTTTGTGAAGGAGAAAGAGCTGCAGTCAAGATGCCAGCAGCACTTAAAGGATTTGGTGGCGATTTCCTGGATCGTGCAGCCTCTGTGATTAGATGTCTCTTAGCAGTGCAAAGTTCACACGTGGGCTGTTTGGGTATGAGGCCTTTGAGGATTCGAAGGGAAAATGCTGAGCTGAAAGCTTTGTATTTGCAAGTCCTAAAGCTGCAGAAGCCACTCCTGTTAGTGCTGATCCCATAAACTGATGTCCTGTTGGGCTGCTGGGGAGGAAAGGAGGCACTGGCTGCACAAGAGCCTTTTAAGTTCCTGTCCACAGGTAGTCACTGTAAAAAAAATTCCAGCCATGGGGGATTCATCCAGGACATCAGGCTGCATCGGGATGCTGTGCTGGGTTCTGCAGCACTGCCTGGCTTTTCAAAGGCCCTAACACAAGTGATTCCCTGAGTGTGATGCTCCTGCCTGTGGATCCTGCTTTCTCACAGAAAAAGAAGGGGGTTGTTTTGCCCTTCAGGATACCTGAATGTCCCTCCTCCCCTCCAGTGGGAACAGGGCTCCTTTGTAAGATGTTGCAAGGGTTCCTTTTGAGAGAGCATCAATAAACAAACCTTTCTTTGTAACGTGTCAGGTTGGGAGGCAGCAGGGAGGTGAAGGTCTGTACCCCTACCTGTCTGCAAGGCAGGGGTAAGAAACCAGGACTATTCACAGCCCCTCCAAAGAGTCTCCCTCTCCTGACCTACAGCAGGTACTTGGGCTGAGCAAAGGAGGCAGAGCAGTTCAGCTCTGCAAGGTGGGAGTGCCCTCCACTACGAGGGACATGCTCACCTCTCATCCCTCACCTTGTTTCTGGGAATATGGAAGGTTCCTAATTGTCCTGGAGCATCCCAGATACCTTTCTCAATGTCTGGTGTCACCGTCCAGCTTGGGAGGGAATGCACTGCCTTGCATCCATCCAGAAGGCTTAATCAACTCCAGATAATTTGGGTTTGCATAAATAACAGAGAGGTGGGGTGTGCTCTCTCATCCCTTGCTTTAGCCACGTCAGGGTGTTGTCAGTGCCTTGCTGCCTGCAGAGCCTGCAGACCTGCATCTCCCCTCTCCTCTGCAAGGGAGGGACAGCAAATGAAGGGCTTTGTAAAGGGGAAGAAAACCAAGCCCGATGTTTCTGATCTGGAGCAAAGAGAAAGAGAAAGGACTCACCTTCTTCAGTTTCATGTTGTCCAGGTGGAGTGTCTGCAGGTATCGCCCAAAGGACTGGAAGGCGTTGTCAGGGATGACCTCAATTGGGTTATGAGAAAGTTTCAGTTCCTCCAGCACTCTCAGTTTACTCATTGCATTCACAGGGTAGCTGCTCAGCTGGTTTTTGTCCAGGTGGAGGACAGCAAGGTTTTCTACATCCTCCATGGCCCCAGGTAGGAGGTTGGTGAGGGAGTTGTCAGACAGGAAGAGCCAGCGCAGATCTTTAGCCCCATTGAAGACCCCAGGTTTCAGCTCCTGGATTTTATTGCTGCCCAAGTGCAGGATGAAGAGGTTGACAAGCGGGGAGAGGAGCCCTTTGGATAAGTCTGGGATCTTGTTCTTGTCGAGGTACAGGTAGGTGAGATCAGAGAGATCATCAAAGGCTCCTGGCTTTATGACACTGATCTGATTGTCGGTGAGATAGAGGTAGACCAGGCTCTTGAGTCCCCGGAAGGCTCCAGTGGAGATCTCCTTGATCCGTGAGCTCTGGAGGTGCAGGGACACCAGCTTCTTCATGTCACGGAAGCCATTGGTCGGCAGGACGGGGAAGTTGTTCTTCTGCAGGTTGAGGAGCCGTGTCTGCTCAGGCACTTTGGGGATCTTCTTCAGCCCTGCGTTGTCACAGATTACGTGCTGCAGGTCTCCGCCGTGGCAGTGGCAACTGGGGGGACATGCCTGCACGGTGGAGATCAGACATGCCAGCAGGCTGAGGACACCAAGGAGGAAGCCTGATCCATTCATGGTCAGATCTGGAATTAAGTGTGGTGGGAAGAGGAGAGAGAGGAGGAGAATGATGGGTGGGAGAGAGAGCGAGAGTAACTGGGTTTGCAGCATACTGAACACAGCCCTATTTATAATGTTATTAAAAAGCAAAATCCCTTCCCACAAACCACAGGCAGCAGCCAGTTGGAAACAACTGGCTCTGGGAACTGACTGTGAGCTTAACCCCTTGGCACCAGGCAGAGGAATGTCCACGGCCCTGCCTAGCCCTGCTGCTGAGTGATGTGCGGAGGTAGTTTTCATCTCTGGAGGAAAATGGGAGGCAAATACTCAGGAAGAACCAATGCAGACCTACTCTGTGGAGAGCCTCCCTAGTCTCTGCTGAGCTGAGCAGGGCCCAGATTCATCTGCAGGGGAGAAAACAGCCTGTTTTGGTTGAACAGTATAGCAGGGAGCACTGCTGAGCTCCACAGCCACCTCCTGCTGGAGCTTCCAGCAGGCTTCAGGGTTCTATTTAGCCTCAGCTGGTTTGGGGAAAAGAACCTGGTCCTTTTCTCACAGAGGAAGGTTCCTGATGGGGGGTGTGGTGCCTTTTTCCACTGATTCAAGAGGAGTTTGTCTAACCAGGGATTGGAGAGATATGGGTCATGTCAAAGGCCAACAGCGCTGCAGTTGCTCTTGCAATGCAAAATTTTGGCTGAATACTTCCAGATCTAGGCTGCATTGAAGAGCTGGCCAAGAAAGGGAGTGCAAAGACAGTCTTAATTTCTACTGTGTCTTTTCTTATGAGCGATTGAGGATAATATGGTCATGGTCAGGACACCTGGTGCCTTCCAACAAGGGATGGGGCAGCATCCGAGCCTGCAGGAAAGTGGTGGGACATATGCTGGTGGATATGAAATGCCAGGCAGGGGTGTAGAGGTAGGTGGCAATGCCTGTGACTCTTGGGACAGAGCTGTGGAAAGGGAAAAGCATTGGCATTGGTAAAGGGATGGAGAGGTAGCAAAGCAAAAAAATCACTGCTGGAGCTGGGAGTGGCATCTGCCTTGGCTCCTGTCTTAGGGTAGTGGTGGCAAAGGTGAATTAACACCACAAGGGAGGTCCCTTGCTCTCCCAGTAAAGAAGGCTAAAGCAAAGCAGTTAAAAGCCTCAGTGCCTGCTTCTGTGAGTGTGAAGAGAGAGATCCAGGGGTTGCAGGGTGGGGTTTGGAACTGGAACATTTTGAACTGATTTCCAGCCAGTTCCTGGCTGCAGCAAACAGTGGAGAGCTGAGCACATAACTGTGAGCTTGTTGAGATTTCTGCTGCTGAGGCTGGCTGCAGACCCCAGTGGAGCCTGTGCAGAGGCGAGACGGGCTCAAGAAAGGGAGGAAATCCAAGGGCTGACTTAGGACACAGACTGGTTTATTCACCGAGATTTCTGGGTTTTTCCATTGTTGCAGTGAGGAATCAGCTGGCGCTGCCGAGTGTGCTCCGGACCGTGTTATGCAAACGGCCTGGCAGCCCTGCTCTGGCCACAGCTGTCAGTCTGAGCGGTGTTTGCACTGCAGGACTAATTTGGGGAGAAAATAGGCTTCTGGGATGGGAATGTGGTTCTGGTGAGCTTGTGGCCGAATGATGACGTAATGTGGGACCCTGGTGCAAACCAGGCCATGTCAGGCTTTCAGTGTTTGTCAGCCCTGAGGTGTGATGCCCTGACATGGAGCAGCTCACCTCAGCTCCAAGAGCTTCTCACCTCTGGAGAGATGCTCTGACATTGAGAGCTCCAGGTTCCTGCTGGAGGCACCTCATGGTTACTGTAGGATTTAAAGCTCTTTGATCAAAACAATGGTATATTTTGGCTTATGCCTGGTTCTGTAGGCATAAACCAAGTGCACAATGGTCATGCACATGCTTTTCTCTCAGGAGAAGCTCTTTGAGTGCCTTGGTCAGGACCTTTGAGACAGAGAAACAGGAGATAGACAGAACCTTCTGTGTTTTCTTTCTTTGCCTCTTCAGTTTGCTGTTCCATGATTCTGAGAGTGCCTCTGAGTGTGCACTGCTCATAAAGCTCAGGCAGGGAGCTGGGTGAATGATTGGAAAAGAAAAAAAACACTTTTAAAGCATCATCTTCTATCTACGAATTGATTTGATTTTTCTCTGAGCAGGTTCAACCACTTCAATTTTCACTGTAATCATTTGATGAACAATTCCTGCAGTTATGTTATTCTGTGCAAGAGCAACTGGTGGGTGATATTTAAAACCCTGCCTGTTTCTGCTGAGCACTGAATC
>VYZR01068083.1:26161-42238 GCA_013400675.1 Oxylabes madagascariensis
CTCAACCATGGTGCAAAACTATTGTCCCAACAGATGGCAGCTTGGGAGGAAGTTTGACTGTCCCACCATGGTATATGTCAATGCAATCCTTTCCTTAAACAGTATGCTGTTCTTCTGAACACTCAGCATCTTCTGAAGGTTATGTCCTTTGTTTGCAGCACAGATTTCTGTTACTTCTTTCCCCAGCCAGCTGTCCTTCAATTTGGTGATCTTATCATACTGCCACAGTTTCTCTGGCTCACTTCCAGATTTTTTTGTCTGTTCTCCCACTTTGGCTATGTACCATTGCCAAAAGCGTGTCCAAGGCCAAGTGTTGTGGTACAGATGTGACTGTACCATCAGTCCTGACAAATCCTTCCTGATATTTCTCCAAGACTGAGATCCCTGTAAAGATTGTCATGAAACCCTGAGACCATATGGTCTTGTGCTTTTGCATTCATCTCTGTATATCCACCTATTTTTGTCTTGCAGGAGACTGTAAATTGGCTGGCTTACTTTTAATTTTGCAGTTTAAATAGCAACAGACAAAAGGATAGGGGAGTGGGGAAGGGAATGAGTCTGTTTCCCCAGTGTTCCCTCCACATCAGTGAACGTTAATAAGACAAAAACACAAACTGCTCATCTGTCTTGCCCTTACAGGAAGGACCCCACCTCATCAGCCTAGACCTTGGGTACCCCATCCCAGCAGGATCTAAGCTTCACATGAAGTCCAACTCAAGCTATACTTTGTGGCATTAAATGACAGTTAAGTACTGAGCAGGCTTTATGAAAACTCCATGCAGAGAAGGAAGTTTCACCACAGCAACATTATCAGAGATCGCTGACTCAGCTGCTGCAACACCTCATTTTCAATTTCACAAAAGCTGCAGGATCCAGACTCCAATGCCGGGGGGCCTGGGGCTTCAGGATTTTGGTTGGGGCCTTTGTCCCCTTGCAAATTACCCATTGAAGACACAAGCAAAGCTGTGGTCTGTCATGCAATATGAAGCATTTTACTGCAGATGGGTTGGGGTTTTAAAATAATATGATACCATTCAATGAGCAGTTGGGAAACGGAGAGAGTGCCACTCCAAGCCCTGCCCACTGGGAGACAGTGGCAGAGCCAAGAATTAAACCCATGGCTCCCAAGACCCAGACTAGCGGCTGAGACACAGGATCATTCCTCTCCCCTTCCTGCAATTGCCCCAGCTGCAGGCCTGCAAGGTCCCTGCCATACCAGAACCCCATAGGCAGAGCAGACTTCCAAAACTTCCCTGCCAGAAAGACTGAAGCAATGCTGGGGCTTGTCCCTGCAGCACAGAAAGTGTTCTCACTGCCACCCCAGACAAGCTTGCTGGCAGAGACCAAGGAAGCTGCAGTTGCTTCAGCCTTCCAAGTATCAGCTTTCTTTCTCAGATACTAGAAGCCAGGCAGTCCAGTTTCTTTCATCCTGTACAAATATTCTTCCCACACTATTAAAAAATGCAACCACCCCATTTAATATGCACAGTAAGAGAAGGAACATGGCAGCCCATCAGGTTGTCAATGCCAGAGTTCAGAAGGTGCAATGGGAAGCTGAAATGCACAGTGCCCTGGATAGGAAAGCTTCAAGCTGGGCCAGTCCATCAAAGAGAGCTTCCAGCAGCAGTCACCATGTGTTCTCTTTGGTTCCCAACAGGCCCATTGAAGCACTCAGGTGCAATGAAAAGCACTCATTCTGCTGTTGAACTCAAGTGGAGATGGTTTTCAAATGTACCAGTGAGCAATGTCCACTGTGCCCCAAGTTATTCAGAAACCTCACAGGAGCAAAAAAATAACACATACCACCACGTCTAAATGAATAGAGCACAGGAAGACTATTTCCAGATATTTCTGATCTCCTGACCTTGAGTTTGCAAGCAGAGCACTCTATCCATTTCATTTTATTTGGTGTAATATCAGCAGAATTCCTTCATGTCTCTGTTACTCAAAGGATTGTGTCAGCTCTTCTAACCACATCATTGCACTAGGAATGTGTGTTCATCTGGACATTCACCATAAACTCTGTCTTTTGCATAGTCACCGTCTTTGGGAGAAAGCTTTTCCTTTTTTTTTGCGTTTCCTTTTTGTACAGAGATAATATGGTCATAGATACATGCATGTAGCCCTGTTAAAACCCACTTCCATGTGCAACCAACTATCACTGTTCAGCTGTTATTAGCAGCAAAGGGACTGAGCCAGATGGACACATCACTGCACACTTGTGGGAATGACAACATTGCCCTGGCACACAAATGATAGGGTTTTTAATGTCCTCTGCTTCATCATTCCCTAGAAGTCTTCGTCTTCCAGATTGGAACATAGTGCTTTAGGCTGCTTGGGGCATTGGTACTGTAGAAAGAACATAGATGGGTGTCTAGATGGTTGGAGACTTGCCAAGCCAACAAAAATAGCTGAGCAATAGCACAGCTTAAGCCAAGATGGATAACTCCTAAATTTTTAAGAAACTCTTATATTGCCTGCCAGGTGTTTCAGGTAAATGCAGCTTAATGTTGCAACTTTATCAATGTACTCTACCAGACCTAGCATGGGTCTGCACTGCTCCCAAAAAAAAACACTCCCAGGATGGTAGGCCCTCCTGTGACCTGGATACTGGGACCTGCATCCAGCTTTTGGGTTGTCTGTTAGTTAATCCTAAAAAAAATTTAAACAGAGAAAGTGACCACAACATACAGCTTCCTCTCTCATTTGACAATGCTCTTCATCTTGGATAAAAACATCAGGGCTTCCCAGCTCCATAAATCCTCTCTGTTTGTAAGGACACATTAAGCAGATGGCAAACTGCTCTAGGCATTGATTCCACATAAAAATTCTCACATTTGGAGCATGACATCAATTTGGCCCATTCGTCACATGAATTCCCAGGTCTGCTTTTCCCCTCTCCTTTTTGCTTCTTGGGTTGTTACTTATAGAAAAACTTACATTTCCCCCATTCCTCAAAGACTTTTTGCAAGGACACGAGTGTTTCTTAGCCAAGGTCGAGGCAGCTCCAGAAGAGTAATATAGAATGGACAAGTTTGTTCAAGTGGGAGGAAAGAAGGATCACAATTGCTCTGGGGAAAAGCCTGGCATAGCTGTTCTCTGTTTGACACCAGTGTCCAGTCTACTCAGCCTAGGCAGGACTTTCCTGCAGGAATGTTTTCTTGCCTGTCTGCCCACACCATGGGCTGCATTTATAGAACATGGGTCACCTGCTTCTGGGGACACAAGACTGAGGTTTAGCAGGTCCATGCCTCAGTGGGCCACAAACCATTTTGAGGAATGTAAATAAAACCCATTTCCACTTGTAAACTGTAGATAATATTTCTTTTCAGACCTTCTTTGCCTAGTAAATTTGCTGCTCCTCCAAAGACAAGAGACACATAATCTCCACTACTTCTGACCTGACCAGTCAGAGCCACAAGGTAGCTCTTTACTCACAGTTTGGTAGGAAGCTTTTGCTGAAAGAAAATTTAAACTCAAAGCCCTGCACCTGCAGAAAAATGCTTGATTTGCTTTGGTATCTTTTTCCATCTGGAAACAGCAAATTACAAACTAGATAAAAAAGAACAGTGTCAGTTCTACTCTGCGTATGCTCTTGGAAAAATAGAACCCATAGGTCTCCAACAAGTGCACCTCCATCTAAAGTAGCAGTGACGTAGACTGTGAGTACCTCTAATTCAACCAGAGCTTTTAAAGAAATGCTATGGTAAAAGCAGAAAAGTGGGACAGTCGTTCCTAGAGCTAACAGCAGGAAATTAAATTTGACACCTCTGTGGATATAAAATGCAAATTTAAAAAACTGTACACTCAGCTTTGGAATAATTTCTTTGGAACTGCAGTAGATTTTCCATCCTTTGAAGTCTTCAAGGGAAGACTGAACCCATATTCAGATGACTCTAGGTGCTTCATTTAGTTATTGCACACACTATGCACTAAAGAAAAAAAGAAAGACAAGAAATTCTGGTTGTCTTCTCTCCAAGGCTATAAGATCATTGGATACCTATGCAGCCAGGGAAGAGAGATAGTCATGACATGAAGTCAGTTTCCTGGAACTGCTGGCCTGCATTTTGTTGTGGCAGCCTTTCTCCATGACAGGTTTTGGCTTTACCTCAAACCAGTGAATTCAATGAATTAATCACCAGAGAAATTTCGACAGGGTTTGGTTTATCTGCCACGTGTCAGGATTTATCTTCATAATTGTCTTTTCCAACCTTACTGTGCAGGGACCACTACTCAAATAGCCTTTGGGAAGGACCAAGGTTCTTGGATAAAGTAGAGATTTTCAACTAGATAAATGGCAATCAGCTAAAAGTTTGTTGGGGAACTTTCTGCTAGAGCAATAGAACCGTTACTTCCCCCTTCTGTGGGATGCATATATCCAACAGCTCCCTAATCTGTCCCCACTGGTGACCATCCCTCTACTCCATGCGTGAACACCATGACAGGAATAACCCAATTATCATTTGTATTCAGCAAAGAAGGGGTTAAGCAGGGCCAAGAGCACCTTGTAAACAGCCTGAACATGTAACCTTTGCTTATAAATCATGAGTTCAGCCCCAGAACATGCCTTTAATCCTATAATTACATTCAGAACTCACTGTTTCAGTCAAGGAAATACTAGCTCCTCTCCAAACAGCACTGAGGCTGACCTTAAATGATATGTTAGCTCCCCGAAATGGCCGCAGAGCTCCAGTGCTGCCAGCATCCCACTCCTGGTCAGTGGGAGAGGGAGGGGGACGCACCCAGCTGTGTCACCCTGAGTTCTCTGAGGGTCCCCTGTGGGGCCCTGCTTCCCACCAGAAGTTCCCTGAGAGAGGAAAACTGCCCGCAGACATCAGGTTGGCTTTGCCTTGTGGCTGACAGGAGACCAGATCCTCCACAGCTTGGGAGCAGTCAGGACCTCAGCCATGGGCAACGGGACAGGCATTACTGGTGGAACATGGTGTGCCTTCTTGCAGCTCTCCCCCTTTTGTGGGCACAGCCTATCCCCACCATCCCTCGGGAATAAACAGTGGTCAGGAGCAGTGTGGGCGCAACCAGGCTCCCTTTCCAATTCCAGCTCTTCTTCTGGACCAGTCTCTCCCTACAAGCAGACTGAACTCTCTCTCTCTGGTCACTGAATGGCTGCAAGAGGCAACACAGCTCGCCAGACCACCCTGAGCTGGTCTCCTGTCAGATTCCTGCCTGTGCCACTCAACTCTTACTCACAGATGAAAGGCTGGGAACTTCAAGAGTTTTTCACCAGAGCAGAAATGGGGGGTGGTCATCTGCTCTTGTGTAACTCCATAACAACTTGTGCAGCCAAGGTTTTCATTTATTCCCAAAGCATCTATGGTATCTTTTTTTTGGTGAGCCCAAGGAATATTTTCATCCGTACTCATCGCCTCTCCATATCAGTTTCCTGCAGAAAATGTGCACCAACAGCTTAATACACATGCTTGGGGAAGTTTTTCAGGCCTGATCATAAAACTTCCTCAGATATGTTTTTCTCCAGTAATTTCAGAGTCTCTCCAGGTACATCAGCAAGAAAATAAAAATTGTAAAAAAGAGGAACCATAGTGGCAGTATAGCACCTGGCTCCCAGCTGCCCTGGAATATTTACTTGAGCTAAAACTTGCTGAATGTTATCAGAGCTTTCAGTGTCCACTGGGAAATGGAGCTGCTTCTTTCTAGACCCATTAGTCTTAGGACATAACAATGTGCTGTTTCTGAGGCATCTCAAGTGGACAAATGAAGCACTGATCTATTATTTCCAAAGAGTGGCTGGCAAGATCCTACAATGAGCAGATGTTCTGCCAGCACAGCCTGAATTGCTGGAGTTCTTAAAGTTGTAAACAGGGTTATCACATTGCAGTGAACTCCAAGATCTCTCTGGATTGGATCCATTTTCCATCCCCTTCATGGGAGTGATCCAGGAGCTGGATGATTCATTAGCGGCGACTGGCCAGAGCACACAGCAGCAGCACATGTCCTGGGTTTTTATTGGAGTAGTTGTGTTAGTAGTAATGTCCTCACTGCAGAAACATTGGTGTGAGTTTCACCTCGTAGCTGCCTCACTGCTGCCCTTACTGAATCTTCACTTGGAAGATCTTGCCTTCCCCCTAAATTTGCTTTGCTCAGCATCTCAAGGACAGGAAATACCAAAGGCAAAGCTGGACCAACAGGTCATGGTCTGTTAGTGGCACATCAAACAATAGAGTCTCAAATGTCAAACGAAAACATACACCCATGGTTCCCCTTTAAATTGTGTATACGTCACACTGGGCAAGAAATTCAAATATTCACACCCCTCTGCCAAAAACCTACATCTGCAGAGATGGTGTGGTGACCTGACCATCTGTCTGAGGTCAGATGAGATGCAGAGACTACCACTGTCTTATCCAGGGTCTGTAGGTAAGTATGTGTTTCATTGTTTGTACCTGCAGGGACACCACAACAGCCTGTCAGCGGATATGGAAGAGCAAGCTCCCTGGCTCTTCTGCTAAGTAAGGGCAAAGGGTAATACTGGTTGGTGTAGTTGTGTAGAATTGGCTGTTGAAGTCATATTTGGTTTTCAAACCTGCTGTTGAAAACAATTCTTGCAGTTAAGCCAGTTCATATCAGTCTCTTGAGTACTAACCTCTAACTCAGAGACTAGGAATTCACTCACTTCCTCTTAGAAAGCTTGAGCACAGTAGTTCTACAAGGATCCTGAATTTCTAAATGTATGATAATCTTACACCTTTGCTCACAGTCAAGTAATTTTTTGCTCGAAAACTCTCCTTCAGCTTTTACAACCCATATCTCCAAATACACTCTTATTTTCTCCCTTCTCCATTACAAAATGTTAGCATCCAGACTAGATGCGTGCCGTTCCAGCAACACGTGGCTGATAGCTTTTTAGGCTTGGCTCCCTCTCTGGGGGAAGATTGCCCAGTGCTGATCTCTCCCCCAGTGCTAAGGAGGGATTGCAGCTAAGAAGCATTTGTCAGAGTTACATCCCAACTTTTACTGGCCTCAAATAATCAATCTTGCCCAAAGTGCCGTAGAAATCTTCCATCTTATGCACAGGATACACACCACTGAGTTTTACTATTTCTCTGTAATTTCTTCTAAGCCCATATATTCCTGGTGACAGCAAGGCAGGTCCATTCAATTTAGTACAGTGAAGGGAAGGAAGAACAACTTCTTCTTTATTTGAGGGTCTTCCTCCTCTCACTACCAGAGGATGCATTTGAGCAGGTTCAACTGACCTCCATTAGCACCCTGTGCAGCTGAGATAATACCACAGCACCATAACAATTCAGATTGTCAAACTTGGCTGCCGTGGTAAGGCAAGACCATTGTAGAACTGATTTATGTGACCAAATGGATGTGGTGTGGTTGAATTTGCCTTCAGAAATCACAGCTTTTCCACAAGACCTCTTCCTCTCCCCTCAAGTTCTGCAGTGAGATTTTAGCAGACCAGATAACTCCAGGACGAGAGGAAGTGGACCTTACATTATGGGTTTTTTCTGCCATGCAATTTGGGGAAGGCTGAACCAAGGAGAAGGAGAGCTCAGACTCCAGGCACTGACAGGAGTGGAAAATTGGCTGCAGAGCAAGAACTGTCAGATAATTCTCAATGGAATTCTTTCTAAGCGGGAAGGAAGTTGCTTATGGAATACCACAAGGATTAGCACTGGGCCTGCACAGCTTTTAATTATTTATATTGCATAAATTAGAGCTGGGGAGCACTTGGAGCGGAAAAAAACTGCTTACCTGGCAAGCCAACTCTTCTTCCTCCAAACCAAGCTTTTGCTCTGTTTCATGCCTACTCTCCATTCTTTCTCCCTTTTAGACCTCTACTCTCCATCATTACCCAACCTTTTTTTTTCCTCATTTTTACCTTCTTTTGCTCCAAGATTGTATGACATGATGTTATACTCCAATATGGTCTGTAGATATTGCAACTCCACCAGCTTGTGAACTCAAAAGGAGGCACAGTCAAGGCTGTGCTGGCATTTTGACCTTTAACCTTTCATTGCCAATCATTAGTGATATGCAATTACTTAGAGCCTTGCTGCAGTAGGTCACTGTGCCCCCCTATAACAGGAGAGTTTCTGCCCCCAAAATCCAAGGAGTCATGAGCCATGTCTAGGCAGGAACCTCACATTGCTGCTGATCTCTCTGTCCCAAGTTCTGCTCTAGTTATGCATGAGATTGGTACCTTAGCATGACAAAGTCCAGACAGGAGTTCTACTGACTTGTGGCCTGGACAGCCTAAAGGGCTGCACCCACCCACTCCAGTGGGAGTGCAACTGGAAGCAGATGTGGGGTCTGCTATATTTGATGTCCAATCAACCACTGACCAACACTTTGGATGAGTGCAGTATCCAGGCTAAGTGGACCAGACCTAGGATGCAGGTTATTTTCAGATTTGCTGTGCAAGGAATTTCTGGTGCAGTGACACCCAGGAGGTGATAGAAGACAAGATCACTTCATGCCACCATCACTGCCATAGCCTTGATCCCAAGCTGTGCAGAAGGACATCACCACTTTCATGGGGCATTTTTATTTCCAGTCCCACTGAAATGGGGGTTGGGGACCTGTTCTTTAATTCAAAGATGTGACAGAGAACTGGCAGCCCCTTGGCTTTGCAGAGGTGGGACCTGGCCCACTTCAATGGGTCAGCTGGCTGAAGAAATTGAGGCTGAACATGAGCCACCCACAGAGCCTCATTTCTACCACTCACTCTCTTCTTTCTCAGCTGAGGCGCTATCACCATTCAGTGATGAAACCAACACAATCTGCAGCTTCACAGGGTAAGCATGCATTTGGGAGGAAAAGTCAGGAGCCATGAATTTTGTAGTTAAAAGGAATCATCTGAGCAGTCATTTGCATTTTTCCAACAAAGCCTTTTTTTTTAAAGAGCTGAACTAAAACACATGAGAAAAGGATACACAGCCTCAATTTACAAACACATGAACTGCTTTCTTCAGGTAAGACTAAAGAAATAAATGTTCAGCCTGAAAGTAACTCCATCAGCTCCTACACAATCACACAATCTGATTCACAGAACAGAAGAAAACAAACAAATTAACTCCAAAAAGGTCAAACATCCAAGAAAAGTGAGAGGAGTGGAATGGGAAACCCAGTCAGTGGTTTCCTTCGTGTCCTGAACTTCTCATAGGCTTGAACCCTGAACCCACAACGTAAGCACAGACAGTTTTCATTACAACAGAGGTATTTCAAAGCATTGGGAACTTTGGCAGTTGAGCCTAATTCTGCCCATACAGCCCTCACCAGGAGCCAAAGGGGATCAGTTTCATTGCTAAGGTGGCTAACTAGGATCAGATGAGGACTGAGGTTTGGGGTTGCTTGTCCCTGTGCTCTACAGTCACTCATCCAGCAGCAAGGCAGCTAGAAAGTTATGGGGTGCAAATGGATGTTCCCTTCAGACTGACCTTTCCTGGGAAAAGCAAATTCATTGAGGCAAAAGCTTTTCTGGCCCCACTACATTCTCATCCTATGAAATATTGGCACTTCCACTCACAGGAATGAAGATTTCCATCCCAAACCCATGTGATATCCTTTCTCTGACAACAGCCAAAACTTAATGCCTCAGAGGAAAGCAATAAACTGCCACAGCACACCAGACCAATTTTGTGTGGCTAAAAGGAGCAGAGGATTGGGCTAATTCCTTCCTGGCTTCCAGGATGATCTCTTTGCTGATGCCTGAGATCTCATTACTTCCCTCCTTCTCTTGCATGACTGCAGGCACATCTGCATCTGCACTTCACTGTGTTGCGAGCCACCACATTTCTGAAATTTCTGGTGTCTGCTCTCCATCCTGCATGCCATGCAATCTCCTGCTGCCATGACCAGCTGCACCAGCCAAACCCCTTGTGTAATCATTGAGGTGGGAAAACAAGCATCACATGTGTCTGTGTGGACACAGATTAAACAAAAATCTCCATGGCTTTGCTCTGCTTGGACAAAAACCACATCACCTCCAAGCCCACAGGAGGGTTGTACAGCCATCTCAGAGCGTGATGCTCACTTTGTGACATGCAGTCACAGGCCACAGCCAGGACTTACCTGGTTTTGTCTGTCCCCCTGTTTCCATGACTTCCTAAGAAACATGACTGGTGTGATGCATGTCTGCTCTGTCACGTGTCATTTTTAACCCAGTTGGTTTCTTTCAACCGACTTCCATAATGGGAGCTCAGGGTGATAGTTCAACACCAGCATTTGGGAATGTGCCTCTAAAATTGAATCCTGCTCTTTTAAGACGAATGTGATTAGCCACCAGGGCATCTACATGAGACACCATATACTCTTTGAAGGGCCTCAGCCATGGGATAAGTTTCAGCAAGAACTTTCTGAGAAAGCAAAATGAGCCAGACGTAAGACAGAGCTTTGCAGGCACTTTGGTACCCATTGTCCTGCCCTGTCTCCTTCCAACACAGAGCAGAGTAACCCCTTAGAAGGAAGAAGGATGAGGCAGAACGGCGGAAGCAGCAGTAGCACCAGAGCATACTCAAACAGCATGAAAAAGAGCCATGCATGGGAAGACATGACCTACTCTCCAGTGGCTCAGCCCCAGAGCTATGTAGGAGGACAGAAAGCCTCCTTAGAGTGAAGTCAAGCTGCAGTGGAAAAGCTTTAGCTAGGAAAGGAAAACTCTTTTGCATGGAGGCTTAATTACACACATGAAGCATCCTTTCTGAGGAACATTGCAGAGGGAAAAATGTTTCCATTGAAACAATAACAGAAAGGGAAAGTTTCCATGACCCTGTTCTCAGGATAAACAGAGGGATGGGTGGCAAGAGCTCATAGTCTATTGTTTGCCGACAACTTTGCTTTGTACTTCTGAAACCAACCAATCAAGAACCCAGAGGGCTGCCAGACTGCCTGCAAACCCCACCTTCTCATCCCTCCTACTTTTTATTTTTAACATTATTCCCTAAATGAACAGGCTCATGCAATCTCAGTCATTCTCCATCTGCACCTCCCCTTAGCAGCTCTGAAATCCACAGGCCCTTTCCACTGAGTTTGCTCAAAGGGAAGAGGTCTCAAAGATAGGCAGCTACTGTCAGACTTGTAAAACGGCTAACAAAACCTCACCAGAAGCCACAGGCTGAAAGTAAACTCAGTGCCAAAGTCACAGCCTGTGAGACTTCATCTTGAGCATCCCAACTGCTCTACTAGGGCGGTCTCTGTGTTCCCCACGGGGGATAGAAAGGGACCTATGCCTCCTTACAAAGAGTCTGGCAGGAGCTGGTAAATGCTCTTGGGTGGCCTCACTCTTTGAGAGGAGATCATCTCCACCAGAGCAGAATCAAAGGCATTACAAAGCTTTGTATGGGTGCTGTGCTCTGGGGTGTGTCTCTGGTACAAGTCCCTGGAGAAGAGAAATAAGGGCTCGTCGCTGAGTTTCTGACCTGGCCCCTAGGAAGCAGTTCACAGAAATGTTGCTCACAGCCTGGTTTAATGTTCTTGTACCTCGGGGCTGTGTCTGGTGGTCTCTGTCTCTTTGATGGGGTGAGAGTTCCCCTCTCTTCCCAGAAGGAAGATACGATTATGCAATGTTTCCATCATCACAGAAGGGGAAAATGAGAAGCTGCCCCATGGATCTATGGCATGGCTGGACTCAGAGCCACTCGGACAGAGGTCTTACACTGTTAGCAACAACTTGCCAGCCCCTCCATGCCTCATTTTTCCAGCAGAGCTCTCTGAATCCTATTGCTCCTGCAGCTGCAATGCTCAGATCCCAGAAACACTGGGATTGACACCAGTAGATTTGTTGCAGCCTCCCTCATTTTGCAAGACTGTTTAAGGCACTCGTGTTTCCCTGGGGGACATTATTGATGTGTCCAAACAGAATCACCAACAGAGACCAAGTTTCTCAGGCTGCCACCCCCTATTGCAGCAGCAAGAAACCAAAGGAACAAGCCTTGGCTTCAGGGAAGGGGCTAAGCCCATCAGCTGTCTCACACTACCATTGAAGTGCAAAGCTGAGCAACCCTGCCCTTTCCTCCGCACCCCCCAAGGAGTGGGTGCTGTGGGCATGAAGCATCTCTGTGGTTCAGAGAAGCCAACTTCCTGGCAAAGGGCATCCCAATGTTTTCCCCACTCCTGCCTCCCTGCCAGCCAAACTCCAACTCCCTAGTTGTCACTTTGTCATGTGTCTTCTCATTCCCAGCTGTGCTGAGGCTCCTCCATCCGCTAGCACGCAGTGGAGCTCACCACAAATTGCTGACTCCCTGTGTCTGCAGAAACATGCCCCATCATTGGGGGGTGGGCGAGAAGAGGTCTTTAGCTCTGTGCCAAACACACACGCCCTCCAACTCCGATTGTTTTCCCTGCAAGGCTGCCACGGCTCCAAGGAAAGCTCCCTGAACCCACAGAGCAGCTACTGGCTCAGACAACGCAGCCTCAGGGCCCTAAGCCCAGCTGTGGCTCTGTGCCCCAGCCCCTGTGCTCACACACATTTTCCACTTCACACAGATGCTGCTCAGCTAACCAGAGGCCAGGCTGCAGGAGTCAGCAAACCTCCAAAGGGGAGGCCAGGAAGGAAGAAGGCTCGGGGGCAGGCAGCTATTTGCTCTGGGGCAAGCGGCCCCTCCGGCCTGAGCATCCCTCTCAGCAAGGAGCAGCACTGCCTGACAAGGTGCCTGCACAGGAGGCACCTCTCACTATCTTCATGATGGTGTAATTTCAAGAACAAACCTCCATCTGCAGCCACTTTACCTCCCCACTCTGGTTGCAGAGCAATTTTCAATCACCAACAGTATTTACGTTTCCTTGTCTTTCCCTGGGAGAGCTCTGCAACCTGCTGAAACCCATCAGCCCTTTCCTGGAACTTCAGTATCTTTTGGCCTCTCTAAGATGGAGAAGACCAGTTTTTTGCTCCTGATTCACCAAAGAGCTGTGAAAAGATTCACCACTTGGAGCTTTGCTTCGCTCCTGTCTCCTCAAAAAATGGCACTGGAATTGAGGCTGAGGGCAGATGCTTCAGCTGGGACCCTTGGAAAGACAAAATAACCATTAGCCTTCAAGTACTGTTATGGAGAAACACTGTGCCCACTATTCTTCCAGAGGTTACCTGGGAAGATCTGTGGTGGTTATCCTACTTGACAGACTAAAACTGAGCAGCAGCAGTGACTCCAAATTCTCTTCCCTCCTAGGAAGGACCAGGTAAAATGTCTTGCCTGTGAGTGTGACATGGCTAGGGGGCCTCTCAACAGATCTATGCTTTTAATGTGCTCACAGCCTCCTTCAAAATAGATAAAATGCAAAATCTGGTGTCTCCCCCCAAAACCACTGAAACCTTTTATATATACGTATCGCTGCCAAGCCCAGCCCAGGGTAGTCAAGACCAGTGTTAAGCAGCTGGATTCACACCCTAGATTTTCCTACCTGCATTGTGTCTTTCACAGTTCATGCTCCAGCATGGCCATGGCTCAGAAGTAAATCAGCAAAGCCTGGGTTTCACCAGGTAAGCTCCTGACAATTTGGGCCTCTATGCTGAAACTTGAGAAGTGAATATACAGTGACCACCTGAACGACACTTCTTTGTATGACCGAAATCACATTTGAACTTAAACTCCCAAGTAAATAACCCCTTACAGACTCTTTTGTGCTTCTTTTGTTTTGTGCCCTACAAAAGATGGGCTTCTTGGTGCCTACCAGTGTCTACCACAAGAAACCTTAAGTACAGAACTGCCATGAAAACAGAGTTGCATCTGGTGCAAGGGGAAGATTTATTTTGCTGGAGTTGTCTGAGTGAACTATTTCAAATACAGGAAAGGCTGTGAATGCCCCCCAGATCTCAGTGTCATTTACCAGCATGCCTTCCCCTCCACCCCAATGAGTGGAAACTGTCCAAGTTTGCAGCTGCTTGAAGGTGACTGGGTAAACATAAAAAACACTCCCCCAAAAAAACCCAACTAAGCAAATAAAATTTTGAAACATGATGTCATTTAGCCAGCACAGTCACAGCCTCAGTGTAAGCTCCACCAAAGGGCAACCAAGAATCCGGGAAGGAAAGCAGAGGTTGATCTCATCTGCAATTTCATAGAGCTTCTGACATTAATATGAAAAATTAAATCCCCAGACAGGTGAGAGGTGAAAATCCTGCATTGTTTTGTCCAGTGCTTGCTGAACTCTCTAAGAGTAGGACAGAAGAACCCTCACCATTCTGAATCCTGACAGCAGACTTTTTTACAAGAGGGTGTTTTTACTTTACTGGACTGAGCACCAGCAATGGGAAACAGAATTCCTGTTGATCTTTACTGGGAAGGCCATGGAGTGAGTGCTTGGCTGGCTGGAGGGCTGACACAGATCATAAAGGTTAACACAGGAATCCACGTGCCTCACACTGAGATGTGAAGCAGGAGAGTTTTCTTCACCTGGGGTTGTTGTTAGGCCATGTTTCCAAATCCCCTCTTCACGCATCCTCTCCCTGTTCAGATGAGTGAGCAATTGTACGTGGGGTTACCATAACTCAGCTCTCGGAAATGAGATGACCTACCTGGGCTACCCAGTACCCAGCCTGGTAAACAAGGAGTAAAGAAGCATGAAACCCAGGTTTCTGCCCTGTTCTCACTTGAGCAGGTAACTCACCCCCACCTAAGAAGTGCAGATAATCTGCAGTTACATCCCCCTCCTGATGTGCAAATACAGCAAGAGGTTTACATATTCTCTCAGCGATTCCTCATGGCTTATCACCATCAAAATGTCTGCTGTATGTCTGGGCTCTCAGACATCCTCTGCAGTATGACCACATGGTGCTGCCCAGGGGATTTAGAGGCACCATTCCAAAGAAAATGCTTGCTTGGCTTCATAACAGTATCTTTGCAAGATAAATCACACCGCTCCCTGCCTTCCCCATCCAAGAGCAGCATTTATAATCAGAGCTTTTATTTTGCAAAGCAGAGCTGCACCCTGACCTCAGAGGGAAGGAAGAAGATGCTTTCTCTCTCCTGGAAGGAGGTCTGTTCCCAGTCTCAGTCTGGAATAGCATGGATGAGTTCAGCAGGGGCAGCATCCAGTGCTGAGAGGAACAATCCCTTTGACACAGCCCATTTGAGGTTTGGGGTGAGGAACGGTGGTGGGAAGGAATTAAACACCATAAAAATGTAAAAGGAGTGCTAAAGACACACACTGCCATTTAAATAGGTCGGCACGATTAAAACCTGATGTGTTGTAAGATCTTATGGGCATCTCATTAAAAACCTATTACTTAAAAAACACAGCTTAGATGGGAATGTTGTTAAAGGGCAACTTAAAATAAAACTGACCATCTGGTCCTCATTAGGCAATTGTCTATAACCACCATGTTATTATAAAATCCACTGTGTGCTCCACATCTGCTTATCTCTGCTCTCCCTGCCTGCCCCTAAAAGGGCAACACCAGCTGAGACTGGGAGTCTGGAAGGAGCACAATCTGGGGGAGATGGAGGGGGTCTATGCTGGTGTAGGATTTCTAGGTGATAGTGATCAGCTCTTCCCACATTACAGGTCCATCCATGCACTCCTTATTTTTTTATTTATCCCTCTGCCTTCTATCCATCCCTGCATGGTATTTCTGTTGCAGTATCTACATTTTTTTTTCTGTCTCCCAGTGTAAACCACCAGGTTTCAATCTTACCCCACTTTCAGCTTTGGCCACTGCCCCCAGCATACTTAAAGCACACTCAGTTAGTGAGCACCATTCGACCAGGAACTCCAGGTTCTTTCACCCCAACCCACAACAGCATGATCCTAAGACCCTGTGCTGCAGCCCCAGACCACCCACACTGCAAAAGCGTGGAATGGGTCAGCATCAGAAGAGAACATGAAAGACAAGAACCCACCTCCAGTTAATGCTAGACTGGTAAGTCCAACATTTCCTGGAGGTGCTGCACTCCAACATGGTGTTTAGAGACCAAGCACGGACTCCACCAGACATTCCTTGTCCCAAGGCAGCTCTGGTGGAATAACATACCAAACCTGCATGTAGAACTATCAAGAATTTTTGTCAAAAATATTACAGGAAATCCTACAAGTATGCTAATACTTTCTACACAGAAAACAAAAATAATCAACACCACAAAAAAAAAATATATATAT
>VYZR01068085.1:16766-40628 GCA_013400675.1 Oxylabes madagascariensis
GTTGCCCAGAAAAGTTGTAGATGCCACATCCCTGGAAGTGTTTAAGACCAGGTTGGCTGGGGCTCTGAGCAACCTGGTCTAGTGGAGGATGTCCCTGCCTACAGCAGTGGGGTTGGAACTGGGGGATCTTCAGGATCCCTTCCAACCCACACCGTTCTGTGACTCTATGCAGGCAGAGAATAGGCTGTTACACGGCTCGCAGTCTCCCCAGTTGAAGCTACCACAACAGCATTGGGAAAAGAAGGCAATACCAGATCACTTCTGACCTCGCCTCAGGGAGTCTTGAAAAAAAAGTTAAGATCCACAGTTGACATGGAAGTGGAGGGTTTTATCTTCCAAGAAAATCCATGCCTACACATCACTCTCAGTTCTCAGCTCCATTAAAAAGGAGCACCGTAAGCTTGTCCATGGCAGTAACACTTAACCACGGAAAAAGGTTTCTTAAAAAATATTTTATTAGAAAAAACTTCCAACCAAAGTTACTCAATAAACAACTGTACAAAACATATTTCTTTGGTGAGTTTATGAAAGTTACCTTAATTTCTTTAGCTACCCACATACACAAAAGGAATTTTTCTTAAATAAAGCATTTGTGTAGACACCAAAGCAAGCTGCTGCTCCTTGGCAATTACTGTGTAATCACCACCTCAAGGGACATCTGCGACCGCACATGTGACTCACAGCGAGTTCAGAGCTGATCAGAAGAGGGCAGGTGGGTGACCATTACCAAAGAGTAAGCGCCAAGAACTCGGTATCTTCCACTGTGAGGAAGGATCTGTGGAATTGTTGTTCTGCAACAAACCCAGAATAATTAAGTTTTAAGTAGTAAGGATGTAACTGGTACGGGTATTTAAATAATGGGCAGCAGTACAAGTGTCAGTGTCACAGTGGGTTGCTTTAGAGAAGGGCACTGGAAGAGAGAACTCAATCAAACCTTTACACAATTTTTGCCCACACCTGTCAAACAAAAGAACTGGTGTTCAGATTTGTTTTTTCAGGTGGGGAAAGTCCCAGTGAGATTTTAATACAAATGTATAATTTATTTGGCATATTCTTGATGACCAAGAGCCAAAATGAACCCATCTGGACTGAAGAAAAAGGAAAATAGCAGGAACTTTAGATCAAACAGTACTTACTTCACTTTTAATTAGCTGGAGCCATTCATTAAGATAGTTAACAAGAACAAATGCATCAGGGATGTTGTCTCCTTCTGAGCAAAATTTCAGAAGAACTGCCATTTGGATTCCCTCTGAACAGCTGCAACAAAAATAAGCATGCATTTACATTTTGTTTTTAGATCCACAACAATTATATTTATGTATTAAGAGCAGCAGCAATATACATGTATCTTGTGAAAAGCCAAAACCAAAAAGGAAAAATGTATGGATATATATTTTTTTTTTCCTCTCCAGATTTCCTTTATCACATTTTCACACTTCATGCTCTTTTGCTTAGTCTTGAATTTGTTCTTTACTTTGCAAGGCAGGAATCCTGCATCTTGCAAGAGTATTCAGGCCTTTTACGTACTTAGTTTGCATTTTTTGTGCTGCTGAGGTGCCTATACACATCCTTTGATACACTCACTTCTTATCTTTCTGTGTACTTGAAACCAGCAGTTTTGCAGGCTGCATATCACTACTTCACTCAGAATATTCTCATTTTTTAAATTTAGATATTAAGATGGTTATTTTTAAATTTTTTACCTTAATTCATGGCAGGTCTTTTCTTTTGCAATTGTATATTGTTTCCATACTGAAGTCAGTATAAAGGTAAGTGTGGCACCAGTAACTCTGCTGCTGTTGAATGCAACTGTGTTGTCAGGTGTCAAAAGCAATAATTAGAAAGTAAAAGTTGATTTTCTACCTGACACAACACATCTTTCGCAGAACCACACAGTTGTGCTATGAATGAGTATTAGTTTCTAAAATTTAAAAACTCAGCTTTCAGCACAACATCTGATGCAGACACCTTTTAACAAAACTCCCACATCTAATTTTTTTGCTGGCTGTGAAATCTTAACTAATTCATAGTGTTCAGAATTGTTCATGGATTTTTAGGTTTTTTGGTGTAACTGACATTTGAACCATTTGCCTCAGGAAACAGTTTTGGTTAAAATAGCACAGGTAGAGGAATTCTACTATTTACAATTTGTGGTTTGGATAATATCAGATACCAGATTGATTGTGATTATAGCTGTAAAGACTTTATTATTTTCCTTTAACCTATTTCCTTATATTTTTATCTTATTCTAACTTTATGATCCAGGACTCCCTACTTCTCTTCCTCCTAATTATGGGCCTGACCTGAAAGAAATTCTATTCCTATAAAGTCCTGTTCTATAAAAAGAAGGAGTTTTCCTATGACATAGCAGTTTGTAAGATAATTTTACCCAAGTACTAAAAACAAGACTTCTGATATCTTTCTGTGCTTATCTTTAGGCAACTCACCTCTCAGTAAACAATAGTTTTGTGATGCCACCTCCGGGTATATGCAGAACTTTGTCTGTATCACTTATTCCAGGGTAAGCTGCTACTTTTTCCATTTCTTTCCAGTTTAGCTCCTTCATGCGGCCTCCAACTGCTTTCTCCAGATCAGGCGTGAGCAGGTAGCGCAGTGGTGTCCTAGAAACAAGTCAAAATGCATTCAGGCTGCCAAGGAAGGACACTACCCCAGTTATCACTTGTGGCAGACAGAAGGTGCAAGCACTGAGGACCTCACACCTGCGGGGAAGAACTGCTCTGATACTCTCTCCCTCTTCAGATCAAAGTTAGAAAGTAAGTCTGTGGCCTCAAAACTGTACAAGCTACTCAACTTTCTGCCACAAATAGAACTTAGGTACTCTTTTAGGGGCTCAAGTAACTGGCACGTGCCAAATGTATAAGCACATAAATAGGGGAACTGTTTATGGTTGTTAAAATAATTTACAAATAAAACGTGCTTTTTCTTCCTTCAGGTGGGAGGTGATTAATTCAAAATCTGCTGCAGTAAACTTGGACTTCCCTACAATACTGTATTTTTAATAAGGTCACACTACTAATACATTCAGACTTTAGTCAAGTTAAAAGTATTTTCTGAATGCACTACCCTTACTCTTTAGTAAATCTGCCATAAGGGAGTTGTTCTGTGGTGGTGAGGGAGCTGGGAGGGTTTAAATCACCACAACTTATGACTCAGACCTCATCAAATAACCATCACTCCCTCTCATTTCATTCCATGTTAGCTGGCCATCCTGCAATGGTATGGATCTACCACTATATCTGGGATGTGCAAAGATCTAAATCTCCTTTGAGGCCCTATACATTTGTAGAGCCTGAGGAGAACAACTGCGGAAATACTGACTTTATTTGTTTTTCGTTAAATCATCAATTATGATGCCCTCAATACGCAAGACATGCCTGGTTTTTGGATGGGTAACATCTAGTAAAAAAAATACTGCAGTTGCAAAATTGCAGTTGTCTCCCAGAAAATAACAACTTCCTACTAAAAAAAAAAGAATGACAACTTACTGTATCAAGAAAACCTTCTAAATGCAGAATGGTGATGAAGAGGTCAGAAACGAACCAATACTGCAATTAACTATTAAAAATCTAACCTGTGACCTGTATGTCAGCAGTTAATCCCTGACATTGCTTGCAGCCACAAGAAGTTAAAACGGAGGCTCTGGTGCCTGGCAGTGCATGCTTTTCATTTGATCAGTAGTTTTGACAGTGATAACCCAGAAAATTCAGACTAATCCTGTATTAACATCATGTTTTACTAGCATATTCAGCATTTTATGACCTATGTACACATACAAGCAAAGGCACCCTGCCAAAACTACTCAGTACATGGAAGTAGAGGGAAATATGTCAGTCAAAAACACTCAGAAACGTCAATTAGGTCTTTTAAGGACAGAAACATACCCCAGAAGCTGCTCATCATCACGCTGGTATGCGTGGCTGCTGGACAGAAGAACAACCCTGGCACATTTGCTGCTCTTCACCCAAGAAAGCAGGGTTTCACAGAATGATCTGTACTTGTTCTTCGTGCAAAGACACAGAAAAGAAATTAAAGCATTTAATGTGTCCTTAACAATGACAGGTGTTTATATATATAATGTTTAGCAGTGATATAAATTATTCTTCATATCCACTTAGTCTTCAGCCCCAGATATATTATTAGAAAGCAGAGAACTGCTCTGGTTCTTTACTTAACCAAAAATACACATAGAATTGTAAGAATTGTCATTAAGACCATGTCAACAACAACAGTACCACCTGTTTTGGGTGCCATTAATACCAAAGGAAAAAGCTTTAGAGCACGATGGGATGGCAGGATCACACAGTATTTTCCCACACTTTGAACTGCTAAAATACTGCACAATTTTTTTTTCTGTCATGGCATTCTGCTTATTTTAAATTACAGCCACTGTCCAGTTAATGAGTAATACTAAATTTCTCATTTTTACCAAACGAACATAGTTAAAATGAATATAGAATACTATGAAATAATTAAATTGGCATGACACACAAAAAAGAATAAAGCTATTAGAAAGAACATACAAAAACAATAAATAAAAAGGAAAAAAATAAACAGACAAAACCCAGACCATTTTGTATTTTCTTGACTCTTAATAACTAAGGAGATATTTACACGAAAATCTACCAACACCGGCAGCGCTTGTGGGGCTTGGAAAAACAAAATCAAAATGTCAACCCTCAACGAATGCAGGAATCAATAAAACTGTACCAAGTGCAGAAGCTGTTACAGCATGAAGTAGAAAAATAATTTCAACAGACCACTTAATATTTACCAGCAGAACTATTCAAACCAAATAGTGAAGTAAGAACAATCAATGAACATACATACCTTTATAAAAGGTGACCTGATCTGCAGAACTACAAGTTTCTTTGAAGGTAAGGAGTACACTATAAGAAGAAATCATTAAGTCTTGTTAAGCAGAAACTGAGAAAGAGATCTGGGTTGAAATATATCAAAAATGACCCCATTTACAAACTTCAGGATAGCAAACGTTTCGGCTATCAATTCATACGGGAAAGCCTGATAACATCCACTGTGTTAAAAACACGTATTTCTGTGCATTGTATTTTCGTAAGACTGAGTTTCAGTTGCACTAAATTAAAGGATTGAATTATGAAAGATATATGAATATTTGCCTCCTGTAATGGTTCAGATAATGTCTGCATCTTTGCAAAGATTGACAGATCATTCTGAGATTTCTGTGATTTAAGAGGGTAAAAAAATAAAATTAAATACAATGATCAATGTAGGGAAAGAAACAAAGACTTTTTAGGGGGAGTGGGAGAAACATTACACAGGGAAAAAGGTGAAGGTATGTACGAAGGAAGAAGAGCATCCTTTTAAATCAGAAATTCAACTTGTATTCCAATAATTTATTTTAAGTATGTGCACACTTGATATTGCTTTGGATTAACACCACAGAGAGTTTTGGCTGCACTGCAATATAGCTCAAATTCAACATTTCTTACTTGTTCCAAATGTCAATTTGGTTTTCCAAAATAACAACAGGACAGTTTCCTCTGTGAAGTGTAAATACGTTCCTATCTGTAGGTTTCTGCAGCTGTTATTACTGACCGTAGTTTAAGCACATCAGCACAATTTAACAACAACAAAAAAAAGTAAATATGATGTTCTTGCATCTTATGCCCCCTGCAAATACGTTCAGCATTCAATACCCACCTTCAGCATTTATACTCAGCTCCGTTGAGTTTTCCTCTGCTGTTGCATATGGGTTATTTCCAACCATTGGCACCAGGCAATCGGTGTAGAAGTAACCAACTTTAGTCATGTCAAGCGTGGAAATCACTAGATCTATTGCCAGCTGACCGACATTTCCCACGGACACTGCTGGCTGAAGTAACAGAATGAACGGGATTACAGCGTGCTTTATGGATGGCAGAAGGTGCTCTTCAAATAATGAAAGCTTAAATTCCTTAAAATCTGGTCAAACGTGATTTCTAGAAGTGGCTGCTCATCCTCTGGCAAAGGTGACTATTTCCTACCAGAAGAATTGGTAAATGCAGGATTTGGTCCCTGTCTGACAAAAAACATCCGGGCCACTTCTGTGAATAATCCTGTCTCACTGTAAACCGAAAGAACAGCTCGGAAACTTACCTCCTTCCCCACATTTTTGGATTGAGAGTAGGTAAAAGCCACTCAAGCAACTGATGTGAGACTGGCAAACCTCACATGACGCCCAAAGGTAGCGCTGGTATTACATATTAAACTTCTAAATCTCAGACTGACCCATAGACAATAGCAGGTTGCTTTTAATTTTTTGAGGATAAAAATGATGATAAGGGTGCCTTAATTTCATAGGAATTGCTGTGGTTATCATCAATCGGGGCAGACACTGACCTATCATACTGACCTAATATGACAGCTTGGAAAGAGAAAGTCAAGAGTCTGTGTCCTTCCAAAGAAACTATTACAGGAAGACAGCCATAAAACGTTCGGTTGCTTTCCTCTAATTTATTATCAAATCTAAGAATTGCTGTTGCTGCCCCTTGGGGAAAGCACACCGGATCTGAGGCCGAGAGAAGGCGAAGGAGCACTGCGTGTCCCCACGCCCGGGCGGGTACCAGGCCGCCGCCAGTGCCACGCCCGGAGCGGGGCAGTGATGCGCTTCCTGCCGCCCGTCAGCTGACCGGGAATGGCTTCCCGCGCAGCCTGCACAGTCATGCCGGGCTGTGCAGCCCTGCCCGGCAGCCATGGGTGCCCTGCAGCTAACCCAGCACGGCCAGAGGTGACGGGCTTTGCCCCTCCGCAGCCGCCGCTGGAGCTCTGTCCCACACCGACATCGTCACCTCGGGCACATGACCTGACACTGATGTCACACCATGTGCCAAGGCGATAAAAACACGTCCTAAAACAACCCTAATCCGAGATTTAAATGTAGCAGAATGTTTGGGGCTTTTTTACATTGGAAACATTTATATATCGCATCTAAATGAAAAATCCCGAGCTTTTATTGCAGTGGCAACCCATGGGTGCTGTAAATCCAGTAAAAAAGCAATAGGGCGCATTAATTTTTAAGAGCAACAGCATATAGCTATAGTCCTGAAATAGCATATAGCTATTGCTCTAAAATAAAATATAGCTGTTGCAGCTCGGCACGGATCGTCTTGTCAGGTGCAAACCCGGGATTCTGAGGAGGGAGAAGTTGACAGAAACGGAGAAGACCGCGCTAAGCTCTGCTGCAGACGGAGCCCTCCAAACCCTCTTTTCCTCGGCAGAGCACCCCACAGATTCCACACACACCGCCCGCCCTGCGCCTTCCCCGCTTATCCCGCGGCCAAGTACCCAGGGACGACCCTCGGGCAGGGCACGGAGAGACACCAGAGCCCCCCGTGTCCCGTCCCACAGGAGCGCAGCGGAGCCCCCGGCACAGCGACCGGGGGCAGCGACCCCTCAAACCACCGAGGGCGGGGGAACGGGGAAGCAGGAGCGTGACTCACCATGAGCAGAGTGAAGCCTTTAAAGTCGGGGGCGGCGGCGTCCCCGCCGCGGTCGCACGGAATGAACATGCCGGCCGTGGAAGGGAGGAGGGAAGCAGGCAGTGAAGAAAGGAAGGAAGGAAGGAAGGAAATGAGGGAGGGAGGGAGGGAAGGAAGGAAGGAAGGAAGCGGGGCGCGGACGCCGCACCCAGGTGCTGCCGCCAGGGGGCGGTGGCGGCGCTGCCCGCGCTCGCTGCGCGGCGGTTGGGGCTCGTTCCCTGCCGGCTCCGCCATGTCGCTGCCGCCGGAGAAAGCCTCGGAGCTGAAGGAGATCATCCACCAGCAGCTGCTCAAGGTGGGACTGGCGCCTCGGCCCGGCGCCGGAGAGACTTCCCCTGGCCCTCGGGGGGCTGTGGCGGCCCCCGTGCCGGCACAGTGTCACCCCGGGTCTCACCCCGCCGCGGGCGGCGGCAGCGCCCGCTCCGGCGCCCCGCTTTGTTTTCACAACCTCGGTCGCTGCAGGTGCTTTCCGGGCGCCGCTTTCTCGTTCTCCTGTTGCTTTTTTGAGCGAGGGTCTTGAACTGATAAGTAAGGAGGCTGTAACTTCTATATCGCTCGTTAGTGCAGTGGTGACTCTTCCTAGCTGTCACACAGGAGAAGGGGGTTCTTGGGGCGAGTCCAGAGGAGGCCAGCAAGGTGATTAGAGGGAAAGAGCACCTCTGCTTCGAGGAAACGCTGGGAGAACTGGGATTGTGCAGCCTGGAGAAGGGAAGAGTCAGTGGAGACTTCATAGCAGCCTTCCAGTACCTGAAGGGAGCCTTCAAGAAAGAAGGAAGACAGACTTTTTACCAGAGCGTGTAGTGACAGGACAAGGGGAGATGGATTCAAATTGAAAGAGAGCAGATTTAGATTAGTTTTTAGGAAGAATTTTTCACTGTGATGGGTGCTGAGGGACTGGAACAGGTTGCCCAGAGAAGTTGTGGATGCCCCATCCCTGGAAGTGTTCAAGGCCAGGCTGGGTGGGGTTCTGTGTGACCGGGTCCAGGGGAAAGTGTCCCTGCCCATGGCAGGGGCTTTGGAATGAGATGATCTTTAAGGTGTTTTCCAAGATTATTCTGTGATGCTATTTTGGGTCCTGGTGGCTGTGTCCTTAACATCCTTCCAGTGTGAGAGTCAGCTCTATAAATTCATCTGCTTTCACAGCTCAGATAATGGGCAGACATTCTCAGACTTCCCTTTGAGAACAGGGAAAGCTTGCAAAGGAGATCTACTACTTTTGTGCCTTACCTATATAAAAGCATATCTTTTTCCCCTAAAAAATAAACAAGTATTCTATTAAGCTTGAATTTTGAGGGAGATGAGAAATTACAGAGTGCTGGTGTTTGTAACGCACAATAAATTATCTTTCAGATGGATGTCCATGGGAGGATACGAGAGGTTCTTGCTGAGACTATACGAGAGGAGCTAGCACCTGAGCATCAGCAGTTGTCCACGGAAGATCTGATAAAAGCCCTAAGACAGCGGGGAATCATTGATGATGTTATGAAGGAACTTAAATTTGTAGCTGTAAGTAGCTTTTGAAGAGGGGAAGTATTTCTGCTTGTTCCTCTTACTGTCGTGGTGTTTTGACAAAGTGAAAGGATGCTGCTTCTGGAGGTTTGTAAGGACGTTACTGACTTGAGACATTATAGGAGTAGAGAAGATTAATTCATGTGCTGAAATTGGTTTGCTGATAATACTCCACTGAAAATATTTGTTCAGTTTTAGAAGGGAGCATGCCTAAGGAATGGCATTCAGATGAAATGAAGGATTCCTTAATTTTTAGAAGATTGTGGTAAGAGCACTGCGGCATCCTTGACGCCTTAAAAAGTCTTAATTGTAATTCCAGGATGTGAACGAAACGGAGAGGACTTCAGCTCCCAAACCATCAACACATTTTGTTGAAAGAGAACCACCAGTTTTGAAAAAAAGTATGTTTCTTTTTTATTTAAACATTTGGATCATAGTTTTGAAAGAAATTTGAAGTCTATGATTTTTGTGCTCTGAATTAGTAATCCGGTATGAACTGGCATAAAGGTGGATGTTTCCTCTGCTTATCCACAAGCAGCAGCAGCAGTGTTGCATTAAATATGATTTATTATCATTATTATTTCATTTACTTTACACTAAGATAACTTCCATATATTTTAAAATGCCTTTCTTCTAAGCACATGTTTCAAAGAAGTTTCTTTTTTTGCTAGTGTCCTGTTAGTTAGCTGATATTTAACAAATTAAACTTTCTGAGATCTGTTTGTAGTCTCTTCATTTTTATTGCTACGCTTTACAGCTAACATTGACCCAACACGGAGGTATCTTTACCTTCAGGTTTTGGGTGGAAAAGCTTTTCTGGAACATCTTCAGGAACCAGAGCCTCTGCCTGGCCAGATCTGTTCTACCTTCACTCTGTGTTTACATTTTCGAAACCAGCGCTTCCGTTCCAAACCTGTACCCTGTGCCTGTGAGCCAGATTTTCAGGATGGTTTTCTACTTGAAATACACAAGGATAGCCTAGGTAAGGAATATTGTGGGTTTAAAGCTGATGCTGTTGGGATTTTTTCTGACCTAAGAGTTATTGTGATATATGTTTGATATATTTGAGATTATTTAATGGATTCTTTCCTGGTTTTTGTCATGTTTTTCTGAGGAAACTGATTACTGTATTGGGTTATGCCACTGTAGATCTTTTTCTGCTCTTCCTCTTTTCCTTCTCTTTCACTCTAAAATAATTTGAAATAGACCAACTTTATTCATTCCTAAAGGTTAATTCCGTTTTAATTTTTTGCGTATCTGAACTAGTTGCATTGCAGTACTCAACTACAAAAATAATTTTATCTTCTTTGTAATCTCTCTGTAGCTCTGTCCTATAATGAGTATGGTTTTAGAGACGGGACCATTGCTTACACTTCTGGACTTGAGATTTTTCTTTATACTTATTGCATACATTGCATTTTGTTGCATACTGTTTTAAAATTCTGAGGAGAACGTGGGATGGTAATATTCTTGCTGTCTTATTTTGGTTTAATAATGGCAGGTGACGGAAGTAAGATGGTGGATGCAACCACTATGTTATCTATATGTGACCCAGTGCATATAGTTCTGATCAAAACAGACACATTTGGTGAGACCACACTGGTAGCATCCTATTTCTTGGAGTGGAGGTCTGTCTTGGCTGCAGAGAACAGCATAACAAATGTTGCTGTGGAACTCCTGGGTGTAGGTACGGATAAAAAATAAGCATGTTATGATGACTTGAAATATTGTGTACTGAGCTTGCTTTCAAGCTTAAAGCAGTATTTTTGATCTAGTTAATTTTTTTCTTCAATTCAGAAGTAACTGTAAAGAATCCTTAGAAAATGCCTAGCAGACTTAATGGTCGGGTTTTTTTGTTACCAAGCTGCTATTTGGTAACAAAAATTTTGGTATCTGTTACCAATACCAAAAAAAGTATTCCAGATCCCATGTAAAAATGGTCCTCATGTCTGGGAACTCCCACTATTGATTATCTGCAATATCTGGTTAAGTTATCACAATTAAACCAACCAAACAAAAATCCAGTAGTTCATCTCCAGGAATATATCTGATCAGTGCACTGGGGAGTAAAATCCAGCTTGTGTGCCTTTCGTAGCAAACTAACAATTGCTGGAGAAAAGGATCTCTGCTCTGCTGCCATTCCAGCAGCTGGAAGCGTGTTTTCTGAATGGCTTGGTTTAGGTGCTTAGCAGCTAGTACACGTGTGTATTTTTGTGTATCACTTGTTCCCAGTGCTCTTCTCAGGAGTTCCAACCCAAGTTTTTAGGACATGATTTAGTGAATAAAGACTAGGTCACTCATGACTTCCTACAAGACTTTTTACAAGAGCAAGTAATGACAGGACAAGGGGGGATGGATTCAAACTGAATCAGAGTAGATTTAGATTAGATATTAGGAAGAAATTCTTTCTGTGAGGGTGGTGAGGTGCTGGAACAGGTTGCCCAGAGAAGCTGTGGATGCCTCATCCTGAGAAGTGTTCAAGGCCAGGTTAAATGGAACTCTGACCAACGTGATTTTGTGGAAGGTGTCCCTTCCCATGGCAAGGGAATTGGAACTAGGTGACCTCTAAGATCCCATCCAACCCAGGCCATTCTGATTTTAATTTTCTATAATGACTTGGAAATGCATGGCAAAGAAGTTGAGTTTAATTCTTGGATGGGTGATGGAGCAAGTTAAATTTAATTCTCGTTAGTTTTTTTCCAAGCAATTAAGTATCAACCCAATAAATCCAGTGCTTTTTCTCCTCTTCAAAATCCTGTCATTGTACAAAATGCATCAAGAACATCAAAGGATGCTGCCATCTCAGATAAACAAATAAAATATTATGGAAGGCTTCCATTGCTTGAATTGCTTATGGACCCATCTGTAATCTGTTTTGTAATGCTTATTGTTGTTTATGTCATTTAAAAATGTCAGCATTAGGCAACAATATTAAGTTGAGGGGGATTGTTCGTTTGTTTGTTGTTTTGGGGAGTTTTTTAAAGTTAATTAATCTCTTTGTATGACAGCCAGGGTCACAATGAACTGTGTCCTGGGGGAAGATGAACTTCACTTATTTCCAACTATTTAAATTTCAGCTGCTTGTGTAATCAGTAGGAATAGGCACATTTACAGTGTGTGATTGACTTGATTTTAGATGCCTATTCTAGACATTTCTAGAATACCATTCATCTTTTGTTATATTGTGCTTTCTTACAGCCTCATTTGAGTTTGAAATTTAAATAAAAATTCTTACTTTGCCAATGTTTAAAGAAGTTTAGTTACTTTTTGTGGTTATATAAGGATAACATATATATTTTAATCGTTTTCCCCTGCCTGACTGAAATAACCTAAGCAAACTGAATATGAGAGAACTGATGAAAATTTATTTTGTTTCAAAGGTACAGAATCAAAGGTTTCTGTTGGTGTTTTAAACATCAGACTGGAAATGTATCCACAGCTTAATAAGACACTTTCTTCAGAAATAACTAATACTCAAGTAAGTAATTTCTGGGAGGGCTACCTGATTCTTTTGTTGATGGGGGGAAGCTCAGTATAGAATTGTACATTTTGAGGACTGTAAGGTGTTTGAATGTTTAATACGTCTTTTTTTTTTCTACTAAATTTACCTTTTTTAAACTACTGTGTCTATTCTGAACATCACTCAAAATATTACTCTCATAGGTTTTTCTAGTTACTTGTATCAAAACCTCTGAAGAAAAAAGAAAGATGCAATATATCTAATTTTCTTCAGGTAGTATATATGTTTTCTTGCTCTTTCCCATGTGAAACAGTAATTTCAAGTTAGCTGTTCCGCTTGGAAAGCCAGTAAATACTGGCCTGAAGGTGCATGCAGATATTCTCCTGCACATTAAAATCTGAGCAATCCTTCTGTGCAGAAATGTATTACTTGAAATGAACAGTGCTTCAGTCAAGCTAATATATGAACCTACAAACAAGAAATACAACTTGAAATTTTTCTTAATTGGATTTCCATTTAAAAATACTGTGGATTTGCATGACACACTTAAAATGTTAAGCTTTATTTTACATGTGCCAGGATGTGGTGTTAATGTACTTCCTGACGGCTTTTTTTTATTCCCGTTTGGAATTAGTATGTATAGGATTGGTTTTGTTTTTCCTACCTACAGTTCACTTTAGAACGTCAGAAAACAGCAGAAAAAGAGCGTTTATTTCTTATGTATGCTAAGCAGTGGTGGAGAGAATACCTGCAGATCAGGCCTACCCACAATACAAGGCTGGTAAAGATCTTTGCACAGGTTCGTAAATTTTACAAATAGACCAATCCTTTCTTTAAGTTACCTTTCTATTTTATTTTGAGCTTTATGTGTATGTGGAATCTTTATAGATTTATGATGTGGTTATGTTCAGGTCAGGGTTAAATGTGGTGTATCATGCAAAAAAATTATATTTGTAAGGACTGAACTTCTGTTTGTCTATTGAAGTTTAATAGAACGATGCAGACAGGAGGGTTGCTCTGACTACCTCTGATGTACCAAGTGAAAAAGCCTGATGAGTCTTGTCCTTGAATACTCACAAATGGCAGAAACTTAGGTGATCTGTACAAACTATTTCAGATAAGTTTTGTACCAGACAAAACAGTTACAAAAAATGGACTTTCTAGATCTATTAGAACAGATCCTCAAAATATTTGAACTCTGTGTGGTCTGCAATGCAATCTGTCTGGTTTGTGTCACACAACAACTACAGTCATAATTACTAGAGTCTGATCAATTACTGTATCAGTTGCTCCTCAGTAACTGTTCCTCAGTAAAAGGAATGGTATGATCCTTGCATTTTTTGTGCTATGAATTTACCCTGCATAGTAGCAATTTTCCTGCCACAGTAACTTCTTATCTCAAAGCAGTGTCCTGAAGCGACGTGCGCCTCCTCTTCAGTGAGGCAACAGCCTCCCTTCTGGCTGTGCCCTGAGTGTGCAGGAGTGATGTGAACTTCCAAATGCCAGCCAGCAGCTGAGCCCCTACCCCATCACTGTCTCACTCCACATCAGTGGGATGGGGGCAAGAATAAAAAGGGCAAAAGCAAGGAAAAGTTCATGGGTTGAGATAAAGGGTTGGTTTAGTGGAAGAATGGAAGGGAGGGAGGAAGGGAAGGGAGGAAGGGAAAACAGTGATGCAAAGACAGTCACTCACCCTCCCCAGAGCAGACATATCCTGATAGTCTCCAAGCAGGGGCAAGTTTAGAAAAAGTCTGTTCCCCACCTCACTGTTTTCATTGCTGAGCATGACCCTATATGGCATGGAATATGCCTTTGGTCAGATCAGGTCAGCTGTCCTGGCTGTGTCCCCTTCCAGCTTTTTGTCCACCCTGAACCTACAACTGTGTGGTGGCAGAATGAGAAGCAGAGGCGGCCGTGATACTGCACAAGCCCTGCTCGGCCGCAGCTAGAATACTGCTGTGTTCACAGCACTGTTTTGGTCCCAAATCTAAAACACAGCATATGAGGGCTGCTGCGAGCAAAACAACCTCCCTTCCGAAGAGACCGGATACAAAGGCCTAAGGGTTTCAGGGCAGGGTATAAAGAGAAACAAGTATAATTAAATAGGATAGGAAGTAGGCCCCTGCTAGATTAGTACCTATACAGAGCTTATCTTGAGTCTCCCATTGACCATAGCAAATCTTAGTGAAACTTTCCGGGAGCAGAAATGAGTTTATTAGATTAGTTTGATAATTTAGTTACCATCAAGTTTCAGATGAGTGATGCAGAAACAGGCATTATATATATGAGACAGTATTAAAAATAAATCCTGCCTATGGGGTTTTTTAAAATTGCTTTCAAGCTGTGAAGTTTTCAACAGGATTCCAGTCAGCCTCAAATAAAAGCTGGGTTTTTTTCCATGAGCTTGCTGGAAAAGCATGACAAAACCTTAACAGGGACAATATGTGACTACAGTAAAAATATGAGACCATAATTTCCTGAAGCTGCGGAGATTCAAAAGGCTTTGATCCCTTTTAAAAATACATGAGCATGAAAGTACCAATTTAGCCCAGTAAGGAACAGAAGACCTCTGTGCTTCTTGAAATAGTTTTAATAGATGATAATCATAGTATTTGCCTGCAGCATGTAATAAAACAGAGCTTTTTTAAAGTCATCTTATTTTTTCATTTTTAGAAGAACTTAGGAGTTCTTAGTATTATTGCTTAATTTAGATCTAGTTACTAGATCTAGTTGCTTAATACATCTAGTTACTTTGTTTTGAGTAATTTTTATTGCTTGCTGTTATGAAAAGAGGTAGAGTTTTCAAATCCAGAAGCAAATGGGCACCTTTTAAACTCTAGAGTCAGTTGCTGAATATTTAATGCTTTTGGGGGAAGGTTTTTTTGGGGTCGTTGTGGAATTTGGTGTGTGAGATTTCTTCTGGCTTGTTTTTATACTTGATGATAGTGTGGAAATTGGTAGTGGGTAGAGCATGAACAGTTCCTCGTCCATTTGAGAAAATTAATTGCAGCCTGTGCTGGTGTTCAAACATTTAGTCCAGGATGCTCTGTGAGTGACAGAGCCAGAATGACATCTGTGATGTCTCTAAATGGGTTCTCTTAATGGCCTTGCGTCCTAATTCTGGGGGCATTTTTGTGTCGTACTGTTTTTGAGTGATACTTATTCCAGGGAGGATACATCCCAGAGGAAAAAGTCTATGCTAAGATGAGCGTTTAGCGACACTTGCGCGGCTGGCAAATAACCCCATTTGCCGTGTTCAGGATGAAAACGGGGTGAACCGGCCGGTGTGTTCCTACGTGAGGCCCCTGCGTGCGGGGCGGCTGCTGGACACGCCGCGGCAGGCAGCGCGCTTCGTCAGCGTCCTGGGCCACGAGAGAGCCCCGGTCATCGGCGGCGGCGGCAAGCAGGAGCAGTGGTGCACCCTGCTCGCCTTCCTGTGCAGGAACAAGGTGCGTGACAGTGCCCCTTGTGTGGCACTGCGGGGTGCGTGTCCTCCTCTAAGTGGAGTTAAAACAGGCTGTAAATACATACATTAATACAGGATTTGGAAGGTTCTGTTGCAGTCGTGTTTGAGGTGTTTTTAAAGAGAAACGGGTATTAAATAGTAGACAAGAAAGTTTTGGAGCAGACTTTACTGCTGTAGTTGGGGTCCATTTGTCAATGCATCACTTTGACATTGAATTGGCTTTTCTTCCATTGCATTTCAAAGAACACATATCATCATCCAATGAATCCCTGCTACTGTGCAGGACACTAGTTAAAATTCTGGACCAAGCCAAGAAGAGTAGGAAAAGTCTCTTTAGTCTCTTGTCTCTTTTACTGTTTTGGTGGGGGATTTTTTTGGTTTTGATTTCTTTTCTGTTTTTGTATTGTTTTTGTTTGTTTTTTTTTTTTTTTAATAAATGAGCTGAAATATACTGACAGCTTTTATGTTCCATTTTTGCAAGATAAGAATTTTCACTGGAAGTTTCAGCTTAGTTCTTGGTGGTCTGACATTCGTATCATGACTATAATAAACAAAACAAATTGTAACTGGTTCTGGTTTATAGCTCTTCTGTTTTACTGAGCAGAAGTAACAGCAATCACCTCTGATACCTCTTTGGAGTGGTCAGTACTTTTCATTACCATGGAGATACTTCTGCCTTCAAAAATAACGTCACTGCTGTGTTTGTATTTAAAAGATGTGTTCAGGGCAGCAGGAGCTATATCCCAGATTTTAGACCTGCCTCCAAGACCACACAGAACAGGCACTGCCTGTTGTCTCTGAATATCAGATGATGCACAGGTGCCGTATAAAGGCAGCTCTGGCTACCCACTGGGTTTCAGATGGAGATGACAGTAGGGCCTTTGAGGACCGCTGTGTTTGGAGGCACAGAGAAAGGTGTTCCTTCAAGGCAGAAGTGGAAAGCTGTGTGGAAAATAACTGAATTTAGCCGCTGAGACACCAGCTGGATCATCAGTTTTCTTGTGGAAAGTGGTATAGTATTATTAAAATAACACAGGTTCACTAAAAACTTCTTTAAACCTATTTCTCCGCATATTTCCCTTTTATGCTGTGGTAGGGCAAGATTGTGTTGTCTTGATACATCCAAGAACACTGAATTTTACGTTTTCAACATTCTCAATAGTTATTTGACTAAAGAGCCTTACTGTTCTGCTTCTGAATGCTGTACTTTGTGTTATGAAGCCTTCATTGTTTAAGCAATTTTTGTTCTTACTTTACAGCTAACATTTGTAAAGAACTCAAGAGACAAAGGATGTTAGAGATTGCATTTGGAAATTGTTTTCTGTGAATTATCAGTGGTAGTAATGTGTTTATGAGATAAATGTTTTTCTGACTAAAGGAAAAAACAGCTGCACATGATTCCCAGCTGTTTTACAGTTAGATCTATGGGGGACCTTGTTTTATCTTTGTCTAGTTTCTGAACTTTGACAGCACATTCAAGTAAGTGAAATACCAGTAGAATTACATTTTATTAAGTGAAAATATTTCTAATTGTGTGAAAATACTGTGTAATTTCTAGTCTTGCCTCAGGTGTTTGCCTTATATATATTTTTATATTTAATTAGAACATTGCTTTTGTTGTTGTGAATCAGTAGATTCTGGCTTTGGGTTACTTGGAGGTATCAGTATAATCATAAGAAATATTTCCCAGTGGTAATCATTCACTATACTTGAACAAACAATATCAACTGTCTATCATTAGAACATGCATTTTTAACTCATTTATTCTGTTACAGAATACTAGAACTTGTCTAATTTAAATGGTAAAATCCTGACTTTTTATATGTGCTTTAGATAAATAGGAGAGTAAAATGACTTCTTAAATGGTGGATTGAGAAATAGCACTATTTTCTTTCTTTAAAGTTTTATTAATAATATTTTTTAATATTTACTGTCTAGGGTGACTGTGAAGACCATGCTAACCTTCTGTGCAGTCTTCTTCTTGGGTTTGGATTGGAAGCCTTTGTGTGTGTTGGAACAAAAGCAAAAGGAGTCCCCCATACTTGGGTAATGACTTGTGGATCTGATGAAACAATTACTTTTTGGGAGAGCTTAACAGGACATAGGTAAGTAAAAAGAATATAAGAAAACAGAACAATGTATATTGAGGTTTGTGTAGGATATTTTTGCTGTTGTGGTTTGTTTTTTATCTTCATACCCTGTCGTATAATCCAGGTGATGTTTGTCTTTGAATCTTTTTTCTGTCTACTGGTTTTGGTTGGAAAACAACTGATTTCAGCGTGATGGGAGGTATTTCGTCAGTTTGTAATACATCAGTGTCTTGAATACTGTATGGTAACTGTTTTGTGTCTTATGGTAGCTGATTGCCATCGATGTTACTGCTCCATCGTTTGTAAAGGAGATGAAATCAGACATGATTGTTTAGGAGCCCATATTTTTTGCTTAATTTCATCAGTGAAATCAGTGTTGCATTACTTTTTTTCCCCCTGCAGAAATCTCTCTTAAGTTCTCTGAGATTTTCTCTTGCCTTGAGTCATTTGAAAAGGGCACATGTATCTGTTTGGTGTACTAAAGCTTCTGGAACATGTTATTTCCGGTGTTCAAAAGGAGCAATTCTGTTTTGCCACTGCTTGTGTGGGTCCTGTGATTGGCATTTGCAGGTGTATTTCTCCAAATGTGATGAATAGCAGGGAAACTGTATGAGCATGTTCTTATAGTTGCAAAGTTTAACTGCTTGATTAAGCAGATTATTTTTTTAGATTTAAAGACTAAAATGATGTATTATTTGATTGTATATTATGCCTCCAAAGCATGTACAAATACATTTCTCTAAACAAATGAATGCCATTTTGGGGGGAAAAATTGATGACAAACATGGCTTGTGTTTTTAAAGGAAAAATGGCTATATCTGTCCCATCCAAATATTTTTTACATTTCCTTGAAATAAGTTGTATTAATAAGAAATTGAATCTTTTTGACTAGGTACCTCCACAGACCTATCAACCCTGATGAGCCTCCCCTAGCTGAACAACCCAAGCCACTGTATCCATATCGCACAATAGGTTGTATCTTCAACCATCAAAAGTTCTTTGGAAATTGTCAGCCCTCTGATGCCGTGGAGGTGTGTGTGTTTGACCTGCATGATGAATCTAAATGGAAGCCCATGAGTGGAGAAGCAATAAAATCTGTATGTCCTCCTGGAGCAACATCTTCAGTTCCCCCTTTTCCTCCTCTGTGTGCTTCTACAATAGATGCTGCTGTAACAAGCAACGAGATAGAAGTGCAGCTGAGGATACTGGTCTCTGAACACAGAAAGGTGAGAAAGATTGGCAGTGATCTGTCATGATAATAGAGGTTTGTGTGTTAATTGTATATTTGTTTTGGATAGCTATTTGTTAGTTCACATACTTGTATCTTTGCAATGTGTTTTCCATCAGCTTTTGCAGAAATGTGATATGGGAAAAGTGAAACAACTGAAAAAATGTTTGGGAAGACTGTAAGGAGCTGATTTAGACATCATACTTACTGTTATTTGCAGTGTAGCCTCATGTGTGGGCTTTTCACCCCACCCTGCCTTTGCCCCTCATTCTGTGATCTTCAGCTTACTGGCACCTGCAGACCACCCATGAAGGGTCTCTAAAAGCACCAGGAAGATGAAATCTGGTTGTTAGTGGGCTTTGCCAATCCAGCACAAATGTTTGTGGTTCCTAGATAAAAGCAGGCTTTCAGCTTTTGTGATCTTATTCTGACTACTTTACAAAATCAGAGATATTTTTAGAAGTTAGTTTTGTCCTTTACCAGGATTTTTACAAGGCATAATGTGCCAGAAATGATACTTTCTGTGCTGGACATGAAGGCAATGATATTTTAAGTCCCGGTTAGCTTATGTCTGTTTTTAATGAGGTTTTTTGATTGTTTCTGTTTTATCTCCCCACACAATGCTCAACCTTTAGGGTGGCAAAGTAATTCTCAGAGTATGAGTCTCATATAGTGTTGAATACATACACGGTAGATTTTTCTTCTTTGCATTTGGGATGCTGGGAGGAAGGTGCATGTACGTGGTAGGAAGATGGATGGTAGAAACAAGGTGCTTTTGTGTTTTGGGGAGCTGTTGTGCATCATTTTTTCAGAAAGGGTTTTCCATGACATATTTGAAAAAATGTCAGGTGAATCTTAGTTGATCTTTTCCATATTTATTCTGTGTATTTGTATAAATCTTCTTACATTTCATGCAGAGATACTGTAGCTGAAACATCTGGTTTCAATTCTGCTGGTCTTAAGTTTTAGTCTAATAGTTTAACTTCATTCCTTGATAAATGTTTGATACTTGTGATGTCACTAGCTTCTGGTGGTGGTGTTTGCTTCTCCCAGTTGGTGTGTGAGTCAATACACAAATCTCACTGCTTCATCAGTTCACTGCCATTAACTACCAATATAAAGATTCTGGGTTTTATTTGAATCTATGCAGTAGGCGAGTTTAGGCATGTCCTGATGTACCTTCTGTACAGTTGTCATCATTCTGTGACTTGCCTCCCAGGATCTTGGCCTTTCCACTGTTTGGGATGACCAGCTCTCCTATCTGTTGTCACCAGCATTAGCAGCCTATGAGCTCGAGCGCACAACAGGTGTTTCTGCAGGAAATGAGGAGTTTCAGGATGCCGTAAGGAGAGCGGTACCTGACGGTCACACCTTCAAAGGGTTTCCCATCCACTTTGTGCACAGACATGCCAGAAGAGCATTTGCCACGTGTCTTCGGTAAGTCTAAGTGTAAAGATACAGGTATATGTTAAAACTAAATAGTAATCCTTAATTGCTAATTACAACTCATTTTTTTAATAATGAATTTAAAAGAAAATTACTTTTTTTAGGTTAGAAGTGGAGGAAGAGTGGTGTGGTATGTATAATGGATCATGGGGTATAGGGCTTTTAGGTTACATTAGTGATTCAGTGGTGATAGACTTCTTGTGTATTAAATTGAAGAACCAAGAGTTAATTTAATTTCTCTGCACTTGTTAAGACTGATCAGTGGTTGTGTCAATTTCCTCCAAGGCAACAGCCCTTGCACTATAGAGTGATATTATTATTATTTGTAATGACAGACTCATGATATTCATTGATACTTAAATGCTAGTCACACTTCAAAAGAATTGCACTATGTAATTAAAAGTCTTAACAATATCTTAGGATTGTCTGTTACTCCTGTGTTTCTTTTTGTCATATAGGTCTCCTTTTTGTGAAGACATAATCTGTTGTAGGGGAGACCAAGTGCGACTTGCAGTTCGTGTACGAGTGTTTACGTACCCTGAATCTGCGTGTGCTGTTTGGATCATGTTTGCTTGTAAATACCGCTCTGTCCTTTGAAAAAAACCAAATTATTCATACCTTTTTAGCGCTGCAAAATAATGTATGTGGGTGTAAAATTATTCAATTAAAAACGAATACAGTATTTTATATAAATGCCGCTGATTTTAAACACCACGGTGTGTATATTGAAGGGGATTGTGTACACGGTAATGATTGTATTTATAAAGAGAATTTATTCTTTGTAATAAAAGTTACTTTTTATATTTATAGGAATGTGGGTCAAGTTACTAAAATGTGTGCAAAAAGTACTGGCTTGTTTTTTGTGGTTCTGAATTGGTTTAAGAGTTTGTTCAGAAGTAGGTCTGCTTTACCTCTGCAGGGTAAGAGACTTTTCTACCTCTCCTTTCCCCATAGTGTACAGGGTGTACTTTGTGAGTGACTGAGATCCAGAAATATTGATGTTTAAGCATGTGTCCTTAAGAGAACAAAATTTATTTCTGCCTCTCGTGGATCTAACAGTAAATTCTGTATTCAGCTTCTGAGAACAGTTCAGTCAGATAAAGGTAAACTTGTTAATCTGTGAATTTAATAATATATGGATTTATTTTAAAAATATACATTAAGACTTGGATACCTGTAGATCTATGAATTTAATAATTTATGGATTTATTTTTTTAAATATATATTAAGACTTGGATACCTGAAGATGTGAATAGCTATGATGAGTTAGATAAAGTAGTTATATCTGATGCCTTTTGCCTCTTGTTACTTTAAGAAGTTTCTGAGGTAGAAGTTGTAGCCAGGCCATTTTGCTTGACAACCATTCATGACTTTGTCTAATTCTCACGCTCAGATCTGTACTTAATTACCCATCTGTGATTTTGTCTGTCTTAAATCTGTGGGTGATGATTTTGCTAAGTATCTTTAAGGCTTTATGCTTTGCAAAATGGCAAGCTGTTGGGCTTGCTGGACTTTTCCATACCATACGTCTCAGGTTTTTCCCCATGTGGACCCCAGGCATCTCTTCTTGCAGCTAGAAAATCTGAAACTGTTTGCTTTCTTCTGTAGAAGCCATTATGTGTCAGTGACAGCCCATGACCACCTCCTTTGGTTGTCCTTTTAAGAAAGAGGCAACTCTTTCTGCTGGTGCTGGACCAAAAGAATTACCTGATCCTAGAGAATCTTGTAACACATACAGCAGGAGTAAATGTTGGCATTTTGCGTGTACATTTAATCAGCAGTGTGGCAGTGTGATACCATTTTTGTCTTTTTTCTTCAAGAGGTGTGAAATACTCCCTGTGGCAAGCACTGAGGTTTTTAAATTTAGGACTCTAATAGTACATTATGTACTTACTGGCCCTGCTGCTAACTTTACAAGTCTGGTTTTGTGTTATCTTTCTTTTTATACCTGAAAGATCAAAATGTATTCATTTGGCTGTTATACAGCATACAGGATGCTGATAAAAGCTTCACAAGTACGATTTCTCCCCCAATTTCCTTGTATCTAAATGTAGCCTGAAAGACTGAATCATATTGCATGGTGAGTATCGCCAAGTTTAACAGCATTATTTAAGTACCAGTTGTATCTTAATATGCACCACTGTATGTTACACACGAGGAAAGAGGAAAAAAGCAGCGGTGTTCAGTGGAGATGGAAGTAAAAGGGGAGACAGGAGCTGGAGGTGGAATGGGAAGAGAGGAGCTGGGGGGTGGAATGGGAAGAGAGGAGCTGGGGGTAGAATGGGAAGAGAAGCTGGAAGTGGAATGGGAAGAGAGGAGCTGGGGGTGGAATGGGCAGAGGGGGAGCTGTGGCTGGCTGGAGCCGGCGGCGGGGGCCCTGCCCAGCTGCAGTACCGCTCCTGTACGGCAGGGGGCACTCCCGGCGCTGTCCCTCACAGCCTCCCGGCTCCCAGTGGATCAGGAGCGAAAGGGAGATACTTAGTGTCCTTTCACATCTGGGAGGTAGAACACTGAAGAGAGACACGCTGTGTGTTCGGTGCGAGCTCCAGCTTATTTAGTTCTGATGCTTTTCCCCTCGAAAGTGCTCGTTTGCCTGGGGCGAAGCTGGCATGAAGGGCTGTGCCTTCTGGTGCCCAGGTGTGTGCAGCGGCAGGGACGTCAGTTCCCAGCTGCTTGGAAGACGATTCCCTTTTCAGACTGGGCTGGTTTAACTCTGCTAGCCTCTCTGTATACCCTGGACGCTTCCAGCCTTGCTGCCGCCGAGGATGGAGCTTTCCCGGAGGAAGTGTTTGCTTTGGGAGGGCAGGCCCTGGAATTCAAACCTCCTGCTGTAAAAGCGGGGACCTGCTAATACGTTTCGCTGTATCCGTGATGGCGCGGCTTGGTGTCAAGTGTTTAACACTTGGGGCTGCAGGGAGCGTCATCCCGCGTCCCGCCGGGAGTTGTTTATTCTGGGGGTGGTGGTTACCAGCCCCGGGCGCCGAAGCGGCGGCCCGAGGCTGCGGGATGAGCCCCGTGTGTCTGTGCGTGTGTCGGGCGGGGGGAGCCGAGCGGCGCTCAGGCGGTGCAGGCGCGGGTTGCCGTGACGGCCCCGGGTGAATCCCCGCGCCCGCCCGGCGGCCATGCCGGCAGGGGGCGCTGCGGCG
>VYZR01068113.1:884-11445 GCA_013400675.1 Oxylabes madagascariensis
GAAAATTGGAGGGGGAGAGATTGTTTTACCTTAGCTACAAACTTTAGATCCCAAACAGGAATTGTAAAAACCCTTTTATCTGAAGTATTTCTCAGCTGGAAGGCTTGGAGGACGCTAAGTAGACTGACAGATGGCTGTGATTTGTTTTCATTTCAGGGATTCCTTACAGTGAACACAGCAGCTACCTGGAAATGAAGCGTTTTGTGCAGTGGTTGAAGCCGCAGAAAATCATCCCCACTGTAAATGTTGGAGACTGGAGAGACAGAAGCTTGATGGAAATGCATTTTAGAGACTGGATGACTGAGGGCAGTAGGCATAAATAAAAATAAGGAAGAATGTATATTTCAAAGGAAGTAGGCTGGAATGGGAATTGAATTTCTGTGAGTTTTATTTATCTCCCTTTTCCACAAAGCTTTCTTTAGGGGGGACTAAACTGCCATTCTTTGGGGAAAGAAAAAAAAAAAAGGCACTTTGCTTTCTTGTGTATCTGCTACTTTTTTCCCCTATAACTTAGCCATTTTTCAAGTTCATATTTTAGGTTATTTTTATCTTACTCCTTTCCCCCTGTTCTTAATTTTCTCAGGTTGTGGAGATGCTCAGATGTGTAATGCTGGGGATTAGACAGTCCAGGGTACTTTCTGAAAATAAGTTATTGTAATAAATGAGACAATACTAAGCTTATGTCACATGCTGTGAACTCAGGCTTCAGAGAAGCTCATTTCATGAGGCAGAACTGACTATTGTGGTTTAAATCTTGTTGAAAAAAAACTTACCTTGTGAGAGAGTATTGATTTGGGCTCCTGCAGCATATGTACTTTAGACAGTTGTTTACAAAAGACATTTCTATATTCTGCTCAAGATGTTCTGCTTTTTTTTAGTGATCTTTTTGAAAATAAAGAATATATATGTCCGTGTGTTCCTTTCCTTGCAAAATGCATTTCCTTTCAGTGCCAGTGTTGCTAACCTGAACAACTTGTCTGCACTATCTTTGGTGAATGTGCTGTGTATGTTGCTTGTCTGAAGTTGCTCGTGTCCTGTGTAGTGCAGGTCTCATCAGGTGTTCAAAGCACAGAAGTGGTTCCTCACCATGGAACCTCCATTGGGGTTTGCAGAGTTGTTTATATACATGTTTGTCACCTGAATTCTGGAAAAACAAGAAAGGCAAATACTAGTAACTGGCAGCAGAAAGGTAAATTTCACTTTGCATTTTTTGCCCTGATTCCTACCAGATTATCCAGTGCTGCTTTTTCTGTGTCTGCCTGGTGTTTATGTACTGAAGTATGTGGGTACATGCAGGCACAGTAGTAAAANATGTCCGTGTGTTCCTTTCCTTGCAAAATGCATTTCCTTTCAGTGCCAGTGTTGCTAACCTGAACAACTTGTCTGCACTATCTTTGGTGAATGTGCTGTGTATGTTGCTTGTCTGAAGTTGCTCGTGTCCTGTGTAGTGCAGGTCTCATCAGGTGTTCAAAGCACAGAAGTGGTTCCTCACCATGGAACCTCCATTGGGGTTTGCAGAGTTGTTTATATACATGTTTGTCACCTGAATTCTGGAAAAACAAGAAAGGCAAATACTAGTAACTGGCAGCAGAAAGGTAAATTTCACTTTGCATTTTTTGCCCTGATTCCTACCAGATTATCCAGTGCTGCTTTTTCTGTGTCTGCCTGGTGTTTATGTACTGAAGTATGTGGGTACATGCAGGCACAGTAGTAAAATTTTAATCACTTGAAATAAAAACTGTTCCAAAATTCCAGGATGGAAACACATGTAAAGAATCATTCTCCAGCCCCTCCGAGTAGCTTGTCTGGAGTCTTCAATGCTATTTTATGTTGTAAAAACATTTTTTTAATGATCAATGTAAGTATAAACACATCTTTGTTTGAGTGACGAGCTCTGTAATGTGAAGTCACTTGTCTTATTTCTGTCTTGTGAGAGAAATAACTGAGAAACTGATGGCAAAAAGATGCTTTGTACTAAAAGAATTTTGAATGAGTATTTCATTGACATATGGCATTGTTAAATGCTTTAGTTTAAATTAAGCAGTTAAAGGAATCTGAAGTTTTTGTTTTACATCATGCATAGTGCTAGCTGGCTGTCACAAGAACTGCTAACTGTCTTGGGCTGGAGTGCTCATTCGTAGGATTCCACTCCTTTTTGGAGGTGTATGAAGAGGTATCTTTTATGACTTTTACAAATACCAAACCTAAATTAATGCCTGGTACAAATCAGAGCAAATCTGGGGATTCTGTTTGGCAGGCAATTGTTTTTACCAGTTGAATTGTTAAGGAGTTATGCATGGCATTTTTGGCCCTCAGGGTCTTTTTCCTGACTATTTTTTGCACGGGGTATGACAGGCTGGAATAAGCACCCCAGAGTCAAATCTCAGTCACAACTCAGACATCTTCTTGCTTCCATAGCTGCATTTTCAAGAATGACTGTTCCTACAGAGAATGAGTGTGTGTGTATGGGGGGCTCCCACTGTCCTGATACTGTTCCTGGTTTTGTAGTCCCTCAGTTTGTGCCAGTGGTATCTCAGAACCCAAACAATTCAACTTTCAGTGCAGCCTGATGAGTGTGAGGCACCTGTTACCTCTCCATGGCTCTTTACCTCCTGCTGTCAGTTTCTAGCCTGTTACCCAGAATGAAGGGTTGGGTTGTTCATTTAAAAGCAAACTGATTTCTGAAATTAACCCTAGAAATGGTGTGTCTTGGAAGGCACTGACATTGGCATCTGCTGGACTGACCCAGTTAATGCTGCCCTGGCATGGAGCAGATGGTCATGGGCTCATTTCAGTCAGCAAAGCAGAAGGGCTTTAGTGCTGGAGTCTTTTTACAGTTCCCTGCTCTGCTGTGGGTATTCCTGCATTGGCCCACTGAATATTTTCATTTCTCCCCCTTTCTAGTTTATATTTGCACTTCCACTAGCTGGTTTTTGTGTGTAGATGAATTCTGCAGCACTTAATCCACCTTCATGGTAGGAGATCTCCATCTTACCCACTTACTTGGCTTCCTTTTTATGGAAAAAAGTATTTTCAGAATCCAAACTCAGGAATTAATTATTTTTGTTCTCTTTATAATAAAGAAGAAGATTAATAACAGGATTAGATTGTGTGGGAGGACATACCAGCAGATGTGGAAAACTAAATGCAACTAACAAGGACTTTGTGGGAAGATGTGTGGCAAGACTTTTTCCCTTGTCTTGGTGGTTCCAAGGGGCATCTCTCTGATCTCAGCAGTTTAAGTCCTTTTGGGGGTGCAGACCCGGGATAAATCAAATTTGAGATGTCATTAATTAGGACTCAGAGTCTGGCTCTACTTTCCCTAATGAAGAATTGAATTTTTTTTTCACTCTTTGGGCAATGCTGCTCTTAGATATGAATGAATGAAAGCATTCATCATTTTGGTTGAGAGTGGGGGTTCTGACTACAGCAAAGGTGCCACCTTTTCACAGTCAGTGGATGGGGACTTAGATCTCTGTGGTGCTTTGGAAACACTAGACCAGGGTCCCCTGGACAGCGGGGTGGAGGAGTCAGCCTGTACTGACACAAATACCACCAGATTTCACTAAAGCAAGAGGGGCCTGTGAACATCCCAGAGGCTTTTCCTGTTTGTCTGGTGCTGACAGGCTCAGGGCAGAAGGCAAAGCAAATGAAAGGGGCAGCTGTAACACTCGCTTTCAAAGCCAATCCCTCTAAAGAATCACTTTGTATTTCCCATCAGGACTCCTGCACTGATTACATATCACCCCCATAGGCAGATAAATCAGCTAAAAGCAACTCTGTTGGAAAAGGGTCACAGGAGGAGAGAGGGGAGATGAGGAGAGCAGCTCCTGGCTGTGCTGGCTCAGGCACCGGGTTTCAGGCTGGCTGTGATAAATGAAAGCACCCACGGCCTGTGGCCACCACGGGGGAGGCTGCTGGGAGGGCACCTGTGAAGCAGAATAAAAGCACGTGGGCAGCTAAAGGGAACTTCAAGGTGCCAGTATCTCTTTAAACCTTGATGTGAAATAACAATTCACATATATGTGAAACAACAGCAACCTGGAGTGGAGAAAGGAACCGAGATGCCATCGGCATGGTTAAAGGATTTCTCTTATTTGATCAAACCTGTCTGCTCGTATGAGCTTTGTAAAGGTTGTTAGGATAAATTGCCATTTAATTTTGTTTCCTTTTTAAGGAAGTTTGACTTCAGATGCATCCTTCATGCAATTAGGGGTTGATTTTGACTGAACATGAATTTTAAATTTGAACACTGCTTTGGGGGGATTGTGGGAGACTTATTTCCATGTCAGGGTAAAGAGGCAGTTATTGCTTTGATGTGTTTTCTGTGTCTGAATAATTTTTTGAGTTTTCTTTGGTAGAGAAAAAAAGGCAGCAGGTGAGTTTTGAGAACAAGAGAATGCAGCCCAAACACTTCCATCCTCCCTTAGCTACAGAAAATCAGCTGCTTCTCATTTCAGAACCAAAACAAATGATACCATTACTTTTAAGGGAGGGTCACAGGCTGCTTTATGTTTTAAGGATTTATAGTGAAGTGATGCAACTTGAAATTTTACTCACTAGCCACCATTCCAAACCAAGTGTGTTTGCAAAACATTCAGTGTTAATGTTTGTAAACAACACAGTATTAGTATCTAGTGGGAATTATGACCGGGATGAATGAAATTCACAGGAAATACTGAAAGCTTGTCAGTACCAATATTAAAAATTGAAGATCTTGTACTTAAGTTTCATATCTTGGTACAGATTATAAATGTGCGTTTGGAGTGCTGAATTTAATGTTCTCCCCAGCAGTGCAGAGAAAAGCTAGAAGGAGATTTCAGCCTGTAACAGAAATGAAGGGATAAGACAGTCTGTCACTGTTTGCAGAGGAGGAAAACAGCATGGGAGAGCTGACTGCTGCCTTCCCACTGAATCCAACCAGCTCTACCTGCTGTCTGCCGGCAGGAGGTCTGGTGGAGGAGCTGCACCCACAAAGGCAGAGCCATGGAGGCCTCTTCTCTTTCTCCTTTCTACTCTGGCCCTTTACCCACTGTTGTACCATGGCACCTTGTTATCAAATCTCCAGCAAATGCTTTGGCAGGGCAGAGGATTTTCCACTCTGTCACATCTGCTCTGGTATCTCAGAGCAGATAGGCGCTTGTTTGTGTCAGTTTCCAATAAGTTCTTACATAAACCAAACAGTTTTAAAAACCTCTAATCTTTCCCATTTGGCATTCCAGTTAAACTTTGTCTGCCTTTCCTTCTGTATGGTGTCCTGCTTGTTAGGGGTAGATGAGGAAGAAAGCTCACCACCTCAGGGAAAAAGACACAAGCAACGCACCAGAGGAAAAGGTGACACGAGGACACAAATGCCAACAACGGTGACTTTGGAGCAGAGTTCAGCAAGAGCAGGGCTGGCTGTGGGGCTCTGCGTGTGCTGCCTCCTGCTGCCCCCCACCCCTCCTGCTTGTCCATCACCATCTTCCTCCCTGCAGAAGCTATGATTGCAGTGAACTCTTGTTGTGAGAAGCAAAGTTGATTTTTTCTGATCACTCCAGTCAACTCCTAGCAGAGACCTCCCCAAGTAAGGCACTGCCAGCAGCAGGATCTGACCCACTTTTCAGCTCCTGTTTCAGAGAAGAGATGGATTGGAGCATTTATCTCAGCAGGGCTTCTTCAATCAGAGAAAGGCAGGCTGGATTTCTCTTGTTACTGAGGCCTTGTTATTGACTTGGCTCTCTGCCCTGCTCTTGGTCACATCTATTGCCTGAACAAGGAAGCTAAAGCTGAAATGCTGTTTTTTGTGCTGCTACCCAGCGATCATCTGAGGAGCTGAGCTCTGCAGCACAGCAGGACCCTGGTTTTCCACTACCACCTTCCTGGTCACAGCCCAGCTTGTTCTTTGGAGCTCATCTGTGGGGCCAACAGCCAGGCAGGGGCAATTGGCACCCCACAGAATCTCTGGGGCAGGGACTGACAGCCCTGGGGGGCAGGAGGCCATGGCAGGGCTGTTATGGACTATTGGTGCCTTCCAGCACATGACAAACATTTCCAGTAGTGTGTGAAGATTCCTGCTTTTTTGCCATATAAACCCGAAGTGTTCTGTATTTGACAGAGGAGAGGCAGGGAGAGGGATGAATGCAGCAGGACAGTGGTGCAGTTAGTGACAGCTCATTAGGAAATGATTAACTACCCAACTGCCTTCGCCTGTAACATACAGGCCTGGTGGAGGCTTTTCCAGGAATTTCCTGGGAGCTAAAGCAATTCCTAGTATTGAATGTGGGGCTGGAGATCACATTCATGGCAAGAGACAGCAGGATGAAAACGTATCTGAAACCACTTCTTGAATTTTACTGAGTGTGTGCGAGGAAATGGCTCTCCTGAGGTCACCAGAAAATCTGGGGCAAAACACAGATTAAGCACCTGGTGTCCCCATCTCTCCACAGATCCACTCTCTGCAGTGTGCAGGGTATCATCACTCTCCTTTATTGCAGTTGCTCCTCTTTGAATCCCTTTGCAGAAGTTCCAGCCACACTGAAGTATGTCTGGCTGTTATTTAGATACCCCTATTAAATATACAGGTATTTATTTACATATTACATTTATATAAATTCCTCCAATTCTCCAGGCTGGAGGGACTCTAATAAGGGAATTAAGCATTGCACAGAGCTGGTCTCTGGCTCACTTCAGGGTGGGCACTGCAGAGATAACACTTCCTGGCTGGACTCATTCTCCTGCAGGACTTCTGCTCTCTGGATCACTTCATGACTCCTACCCCAGTTGTCAGGAGTGTTGCCCTTGGGAGGAAGTGTGGAGGTTGTGTGGTCTGGTTTGTGCTTTCTGTTCAATGGGCTTTTTATTTTTCTTAACTTCAATGACCTCATATCAATATAGAGATTTCCCCTACCATCACTTTCTCTCTCTTTCAGGACTTGCTTTTCTCCTGGGCTATTGCCATCTTCCTAGCTAGGTACCAGAATAGAAAGAGCATGATTCATGTTTGGGAATCCAAGGGGAAATATTAGCAGCCACTAATGAGTGAGTGCAGCACAGGAACATGCACAAACTAACAGCCAGGAAAACAAATCTTTATTTAAGTGTAGTTTTTTTTAAAAGGCTGTTTAGTGACTCAGCTGCGAATTACTGGGAAGTTACAGGTAATCTTTGCAGGACAAGGAGGGGCCACGTTAGGAGAAAATGAGGTGTACTGCAACATACAACTTGTTGTAAAGTGTTAGTACATTTATTAACCATATGTGGGCAGACAACTTCACACACCCTACCAGAATTTACTGTACCAATGTAATTTCCATATTGTATCTCTGTAAGTGTTATGAATCAGCCAATATGTGACATTAATTATCTGCATTTAGCATTGTGCAAAGTGACATAATGATCAATTATGGAGTAACACATCTGTAACTGTTTACTGAAGTACAGAAGTAATCCCCCAGTTCTCTAAAATATTCTGGAATTATTCTGTACATGCTATATCTAACCAAATCCTGGTTTTGTCCAAAAGTAACATTTTTCCAGGGCTGAGAGGTGCAGCATGCAGTGCTCAACATCTGCTTCAGCAGCAGGTTCCATGGAGGTGGCTCTTCTCCCACCACCACAGGGGATCTTCTTCACTAATTCACCTCTTTTGAGAATTGTTTCTCTGTGAAGTTCTAGGAAATTGTTTCATGGCTTTGGATTTCTTTTTGATGAAATCCTTTGAATGTCAATTTCTCACCTCCTTTGTTCATCCATAACTGGAAACACAAGATATTTGTCTCACAGTCCAGTGTCATGCGACCATTTTCAGAAACTGTTTGAAAAAACGATGGAAGAATGCAGAATGTTTGGTCTAAGAAAAAGAACAGGTTGAAAAAATACCTTCCATAATGATTTCTCTGCAGACAGTGGCAATCCAAATGTTCCCTATGCCCACTGAAAACAGGGCAAGAAAAAATCATGCTAATTTTCTGAAAAAGTTGTCTAGGATAAATATTAGAAAAAAAATTCCTGATTTTACAGAGAGATGAGTCTTGGAACAACACAGAAAAGCTTGGACGGTCCTTCTCCAAAATTCAGAAAAAGAGCTGAGGCAACTTTGGCCAGGAAAGGCTGAGTACAACATCCTCAGTAGATGCTCTTGAAGTAGGTGATCTGTGATTTTAGGATTCAGGCCATGGGGACTGTCCTGGCAGACTGACAGAGTTACAGGGCTGGAAGAAGCCCTGTACAGGGATAGCCAGCCATCCCATCCCTCAGGGGCTCCTTAGGCAGAAATGGATTTGCTGTGCTCAAAGCAGCAGTGCAGAGCAAAGGACTCCCACTGCAGCTTTGGAGAAGAGCTCCCAAGGAATGTGTTTTCTTCCATTTTCAGCCTCTGTAGTTCCAGAACTGGGAGTTCCCTCTGTATTTATGCAGAATTCAGCACAAACAGGCCTTTGAACACCACTGAAACAGAAAAATCAAAATGTGATCCTTCCCACCTTGAGAAACAAGCATGTCCCAAACACTCTTATCTCAAAAGCAGAAGTGACAGGCTGTGGAAACATTCAGTCTGGAAATTAATCTTTTGAACAGGAGCTGAGTCTGAATTGATTATATACATATTTGTGTTTGCCTGTTTCAAGTTACAGGATGCTGTTTTCATCTTCAGCTGAATAAAATTTTATAATGATTTTTTTTAAAGTCCAGCACATTTGTCAAATTTAGTACTGAAGTAAGTTGCACCAGTGCTGACTTTTATTGAGTGTAGTTTCTTACTGCAGTAGCCAACTTAGCCTTATTCAATTGGAGGCTGGATAAATATCTCCTTTGAGCCAAATCCACCTTAATCAAAGCTTATATAAATCTCTTAGTATCAGTAATCCTGTGCCTGCTAAACCAAGTAGTTATTTTGGTTGTATCTGGCAAGATAAAATTATCAGTACTCAAACCCAGTGATTCTGTTTGATGCCACATCACTGTATGCTGACAGTATCGATTTTACAGCAATGCGTGTGTGTAAAAATTCCCACACAGTGTCAATGTTCATACAGAGCACAGCTATGTTTTCTGCCGTGTCACACCATGGTGCTGTAAGCAACAGAGGTCACTCTAGGACAGGACAAAAATCCCTTTTGGCGTCCACTGGAGCACTCCTGAAGGCAGTTCCTTATCAATTTCCTTTTGGTGTGCTATCAGCTGAGAATTGGCCATGTTTCTATGGTAGCAATGTGAGGAAGGCATATCCACAAATAAATATTTACAGGAAATGTTCTTGTTTGGGAAACAAATAAGCACTTGCTCTGGAAATCCTGCTGCGCAAGTGACATCCCTGTGGTACAGCTTGGTAGTATCAAAACATTCTCTGTGAGAAACGGTGAACTCTGGGGTGAGAGCACATGCCTTCAGATACATAATTTCTCTTTGTGGTTTTCCCAGCTCTCTTTACCAGGAACCCTTTCACAGAGCAGGCCAGCCCTTCTTTCTCCCAAATCCATTCATTCCTGTTTCACTCAGGGCTTATTTTGGATGTCAATGAACGCAAAAGTGCTCCAGACACATTCCTTTTCTCCAACCAGCTCTTCCTCCTGTCATCCCTTGGATGTGTTTTTGTGGCTGTATCATAAGAGGGGCGTAACACAAAAGGAGGCCCCACTGAATTTTACACAACATTTTATAAACCAGCTTTTCCTCCAACACTGCAGCTCTTAGCTCACTCCAGCCTTTCTGAGCTAAGGGGAATCCAGGGAAAACACGGCTTTAGTCCAAATGCTGGTTGTTTGCCCATCCCTAACTGATTAGGAGTTCAGTAATAATTCATTATAACTCAGTGTAAAGGGGTGAGCAGAGGCACAAACCAGTATTTTCTGCTGAAATGAAAAGTATACACAGCACAAAGGTTACGTAAATTATCTGACTCTCGTTTTCTTCCATGTAACAGAAATGCATGCCAACATGAAATATAAGCCAAATACATGCCATTCATGCCACAAAATAAGTTATTAGGACATAAAGTAAAAGCCACATCTCTGTTCTTTGTACTTCAGTAACAAAGATGTCTGGCAGCTCAAGAAGATGATTATCTCTGTATACCATATATCACCTTCTCCTCCCTGATCTCTTCCCTTTAGTTTTGGCACTTACTTAATCATTGAAGTCTTTTTTTTTTCAGGAACATGAGCACCCTTTAGCATGGAAGATATCTGAATGTGGAATCCTACATACAGTAAGTTTCACCTTAAGAAAGAAAAGAAATGGACATTTTTATAGTTTGTCATATCTGATCAGCAACTATCTGACTTGTATTTGAACTAGCTAAATAAAAATTCCCCATTAAGAGAGATGAGTATTTTTTTTCCTTGCTGAGACTGGCTTTTCTTTCTTTAGATAGCAATAGCATCTCATGACCTCAACCTTCTCAGCAGAATTCAAATATGAATGTGTTTGGATATGGGTCATGAACCTGAATACTGAAATATGAGTTCAGAAACATGTCATAGATCACAGTTGGGTTAAAGAACATTTCTGAAATGTCCCATGTTCTTCAAAAAACACAGTCTCACACAAGGAGATGTGTAGTGCTTGATAAGTAATAGGACAT
>VYZR01068123.1:400-13674 GCA_013400675.1 Oxylabes madagascariensis
GGGGATTTTAGGAGATTTTTTTGCGTATGCTTATATGTATAAAGACCTTTCTCTTCTTGTTTATGATTTTCTTCACAAGAAAATAAGTTTCATGAACTTACCTATACAAAAAGTATTCTGTTCTTTCCACTTTGTTACATACTGTGTTTGCACGCGTGGTCTAAAAAAAAAAGATTGGTTTATTTATTAAAAAAATCTATAGTTTGTGTTCATTAAAGTGTGTTTCTTAGTAACAATATTTATAGAGGAGCAGGAAAAAAAGAAAAAAAATAAGAAGTTTGAAATTCATTTGTCTTCTGTCAGTGCTTGGAAGTTGGAATAAGAAAGGGAACTGGAGCACTGAGACAGTATCTTACCCTAGGCTAGTTGTTTACCATTAAAGAGAGAGCTTGCATGCGGGAGGGAGTGTTATGTTTTGGACTTCCTTGTAACTCATAAATCTTGGCTGTATAAACGTTCAGTCATTAATTAAGGCTTTCAAATTAATCTGTTTCCTGACTGGACTTGGCTGGTTTTGCATAGAGCAATGCTGTTGCCCAACCTCCCAGGTTCGGAGTGCTCTCAAACGTGTGATATGGGAGGATGGTGTTTATTGTGGGGAGTTAATGAACAGCACCAAAGGAGGGAGGGCGATCCCCTGGGTTACCGACATATGCAGGAAATAGGGTGCTGGTACCAAAATGGTTTTGTGCACTTTAATTGCTTCCATTACTTCAAACAATGGCAAAAGTGGCTATTTTATATTGATAAATGTCAGGCCCAGGCAGAAGTATTTTTCATTCCTTTCATTATTGTCACATAGTGTTCAGCCAGTTCAGCCAGTTTACTCAGGATGATGTATAAATACAGCCAAAACATCTCTCTCATGTGATGGAAAAAGATTCAACTTTTGTTAGAGACTTCTTAGAAATTAATTGGCAGTATTATCACTCAGGTTCTGCTCATCTGAGAGTTGCGTCCTACTTGTTTTACCCTTTCTTTACCAATATATATATCTGTGCCTCCTTTCTTACTTATGCAGCCATGGAGGAGCTTTTATCATATATTTAATTATTTCTTGAAAATTAAATATTTTCAGAAATTAGTCCTGGAGATGTACTACTTTTTGTAGGCATTTAAAACCAAAAATATTTTCATTACCTGGGTACTAGATGTGAATTAAAGCAGTCAGCTTCCTTCAGTTCTGCGTGTGCAAAGAATTTTATAAATAACTTGTAAGATTTAGATTAGACATAAGGAATAAGAGCGTGGTGAGGCTCTAGCACAGGTTGCCCCAGAGAAGTTGTGGATGCCCCATCCCTTGAAGTGTTCAAGGCAAGATTGAATTGGGCTCTGAGCAACCTGGTCTGGTAAAAAGTGTCCCTGCCCATGACAGGGGCATTAGGACAAGGCAGTCTTTAAGATCTCTTCCAACTCAAACCATTCCAGAATTTTTTTATTTTTTTTTTTTCAGTGAAATGATTTTTCCGTATCCAAGAAAACCCCTTGCATTTTAATGGCATTAAAGTGAAGGTGTGTTTTCAGTGTCACTTAGACCCAAGCTAAGCCATTCTGAATATTTCCAGGTCTTTTCAGTATTGCTTTTTACAGATTTCTGATGAGAGGCATGTGTTTTTGAGGAGCACTGGCCAGAGGAATCCCTCTCCTTTTAATCAGCACTTTGAAAAACTCAGTATGTCCTCAATGCTAATGTCCGCAGGTGAAAGAACAGCCTCACCTTTAAGAACAACTCTGCCACTCTTATGTGGTTTTGGAGCAAGAAAATAGATTATTGTCAAATTTTTTTCAATAGCAGCTTCATCTCTAGAAGTTTGTCACAGAGACACAGCGTCAAAGATGTGCAGGTAATGAGTGGCCCACTGAGTTGGGCAGATGGTGGAAATCCAGGTGGTCTTGTTGTGCTCGGTGAAAGTACTAGATGGAGCATGATAGGAGTACTTGCTAAATACAAAATGTGTCATTAAGAAACCGTGGCAATAAATCTCTCTTCTTCCAGTATACATTTGATTGGAGACAGTCCTGGACTTGCTGGGAGATAGGATGGATTGTTGGATTGTCTCATTGGTTTCTTCTTTCTTATGGATTTGATAAATCACTTGACACATTGTATTTGGTAACAAGTAAACTGCATTTCAAAGCCTGAAATGATGCCTGGGTGACATTTGTAATTTGAAATCTGTTGTTACATAAGACTTGACATTCAGTGTTGTGTTCAGTGGTGTGTGTGCAACCTGAGGGGCAGAACAAATTACAATTCACCTTATTGCTTGCCATATACAAAGTAGGACTTGTTTTGCTGTGTGCAGATTCAAAATGAGGAGCTACACTTGAAATACCTGTAGGGCTTTATTACAGACGGTGTGTTTTGTGGCTGCCCATTTGTTCTGGGACCTGTTTCCTGAGGGGTGTTCCCAGGAGGTTGCATCAAGCCTCTTTGGAATGGCTGATGCTGGTTTCAGTGCCATTCTGAACCTCTACTGTACAGCAGAAGTCATTCAACCTATTAAAAACAGGCTTAAAGCTGACTAAATAAAGTAAATAAAGGGGTCAGTTAACGCGGTGGTGGGAGCCATGACCAGCGATGACTCCCTGGACCACTGCTCTGCTCAGCTGGCAGCCCTGGAGCTCTCCAGGCCTTCCTAGCAGAGACTTGTGCAGGATTCCCTTGTGATCAATGCTCCTGCTGTGGTTTCCCAAGGTGAACAAAACAATGATCCTGGTGTTAAAAGGATAAACCAAGTCCAGTCCTAGCCCAGTCAGGATCCACACAGAACAGGTTGTTCCCTGCGAGTCGGAACAACGCTGATAACATTTAACAGGAATAGCAAATACACGTTAATATTTGTATTATGATAACAGGCAGAGTCTATCTTGAGGTTTATATTTGGTACTAATAATTCATCCCTGGGTCTGAGATGATTCCTGAAAGAAAGTGTCTGTTTCCTATAGGAACAGTCTTTCTTGAATGTCTCTCATTTTTCAAACAGAGAACTTTTAGTCACTTTATTCTAACCATTTGAAATCCAGCAGTTTCATTGTACTGATATTTAGCCTGCCAGGACTTTTTAGCACCAGATTTTTTTCCTTTGAAAATAGTGAGGGTTTTTTTTTGCTGTTTGTTTCTTCTTAACTCATATGCAACATTTAAGGAAAGCTTAATTAATCCCAGCATACAGGGAGAGGGAAAGGAAACAGTTCTCAGCAATTAAGAATATATTTAGCTGCATTTATACAGAAGTGATTGTATTGCCTAAATCCCTTTTTCTTGATTTTTGGATGAGTTTGGAGACTAGGAAGGAAAGGCAGGCACAGGCTTGATAAAAAGTAGTGGAGGGAGGAAAAAAGCTTCCATGGATCTGCAAAACAGAAATATAATGAGCTATCTCTGTTTCTGTGTAGAGCTGAAGCAGGTCTTGCTCTTAAAAGTCCTTGAGTCAGAGTTTAGATTTCAATTTTTGGAGATTTGCAAAGGTTGAAAAAGCTGTGGAAGTTGAATTTTATTCTCAAGGTGTGAACATAGGGGCAGGCTGATCCTGGATAGGAAAGCCAGTTCTTGTTACTGTTTTTTATTAAAATATTTTGTTCCTTCTGCTGCAAATTAACATTGGTTTGAACATTTTCTCTCTTAAGTATTGTTCAGTCTTCCTCATTAAAAAAACATTTCCTCAGTAATAATAAGTTCCATATGTAGATGTAGTATGTATGTAAAGTGATACATATTAATATAGCAATTGCCCTCAAAAATGTGGTTTTTTGCTTTTCCACCATGTAATGACCCTTCCTGCTCCTGCCCCCAAACAAACAGAACAACAAGAAGACCCATTGAATGGAAAGGTGCAATTTTAAACCATTTCCCAGAACCGACGTTTTCCAAGCTGGAGTGGAGCTGGCAGAGGAGGCCGGCAGAGATGGATCGCTGGCTGTTCCAGGAACAGCCTGACTCTGCAGAGCAGGGTCAGCACCGGGGCTGGCTTGTGCCTGACAGCGAGTGCTCAGCTTTCTCGGGAAAGCTGCTCCCCAGGTGCTTCACCAGGGCCCTCCTCCTCTCTGACAGCATGAGGCTCACTCAGGTGCTCCCAGCTGAGCCCTTGCTCAGTGCTTTGCTGAACGCCAACGTTGCAGTGAGATGGAAACACTTTACCGTGCTCTGCACTTCGTCTCCAAAGCCTGTGGGTAAAGCATTCCTTAAAAAGAAGGAAAACTGTAAAAAACAAACCCTCTTTTCATTTTTAGAGGATTACAACAGTATTCCCACACCTGCCTGTAGAAACAACACCCAACCTCCATTTCATAAAACCGTAGAGCTCTAAAAAGCCAAGCTACCTTGTGAAATCACTATTGTTTTAATCTTTATGCATTTAACAAAAGGAATATTTCCGTGCGCTCTGGTTAGGTATTGGAATATGATGCGATCAGACAGTTTGGCCGAGGCGACGTTCTCCAAGTATCCTGCAGCAGATGAGCTTGCCAGCTTCTGCAGGGAGAGGAGGTGAGGGAGACCTACAAGTATTCTTCGCTCCTGCCAGTTGTGTGTTAAAAGACTATCAGAACCATTTCCCAAAGCAAAAGGGACACAGCAGATTTTTCGTGAACCCCACAGGTTGATGGGAAATGAAAAAAAAAAAAATTTAAATCCTGAATAAGATGAAGTGGTACAGGACATAGATTTCTCTTTACTTACATGGGAAAAAATGTAGATACTAATTTTACTTTTATAAATTTTGCTTTAGACTTCCTTCTGATAAAAATTTATTCAGAAACACTAAATTCAATAATTTCTTTAGTTCTGTATCATTGACTTTTTACATTAGAAACAGAATTCAGAATGTTTCACCTTGAAAAGATTTTAAGTATTTCAATTCAAAATTACTTTTTCAATATTTCCTTTCAATTTTGTTGCTAAATGGACTGGGTGAGGTTAAATTTGACCCTTTGTTTATTTGGCTTTGGATTAAATAATATATTCTGCTTGGGAAATATTCTACACTCTATTCTGCTGAATAGAGTGCTTTTGCAATTCTGCTTTTGGATGAACTTAAAATTAGAGGGAGTTTGGTTTTATGAAACAGAGAATAAAAAAGAGGGTTTTTTTCACATTTTGATAGATACACTTCAGGAACAACATCTATTTTCAGCTCTTTTGCTGTTTCACTTTATAATTCTTTTGCTAAGAAAACTGAGCAGCCCAGACTGATAATTTGCTGGCTGCACTTTTACATGGACCCAGGTGTTCGTGTTCTTCTGTTTATATTGACTCCACAGTTGAAAGATAAGACTTTCTGTCTCAGGTGGAAATGGTAAGGTTGTAGGAAATAGGTTTTAGAAAGAGGAATATTTAGTTGAGCTGTATCTCAGAACGTATTCTGTTTTGAAAATGTATTTAAATGATTGTGTGATTATACATAGTTGTGGACGACTAATCTAGTCTGTTGCTGCAGGTCATGGGAATAGTCATAAAAAGTATTTATTGTGGATGTGAACCCGGATGTGTGCTTTCCCGACATGTTTCCCATATGGTCTGTAAGTAAACAGTAAATCAGATAGAGAAGAGCTGAGGAAAGAGAGGAAGTGGGTACGTGGGGATTCTGCAGCAGTAAAACCCTGCATGGTTTGAAGCCCTGGCTTGTTTTGTCTCTGAATGAAAAAAAAAGAGCAAGTCTAAGCAGAACAAAGATGCTCTGCAGACATAGGAATCCATGGAGACTCAGGCACTGACAAAAAAACATATATGTATATATATATATATTTTTTTTTTTTAATCAGAAAAGCCTTGGTGGAAGTGCAGAGTGGACTGGCCACTTCTAAGAATGTCTTGCCATTTGCCCACCTACACTTACTACTGTGGCAGAGCCTGGCACACATCTGCAGACTGCAGCCTGCACATTCTTTTCTGGAAACCAAATTAGTTTTAGGGAATGGCTGGTCCCATTTTGACAACTCACCATTCATGTCAGAATATCCCTGTCAGAAGTGTGGTTCCCCCTTGGTCCTCTCTGCTTGTTTTGGGAAGTCCAAACCGGGGAGGCAGGGATGTGTCAGATGGTTGCAGTGGGTGTGGATGGGGGTCTGAGCTGTAAGCACTGCAAAAATGCCTTTTTTTATTGCAGCTGAAGAGCACACAAGAAGTCCTGAGTTGCAAACTCTGCATGCTGGACGTGTGAGTGGGAGGGTAGGGGTTGTGTCTGGCAGGAGAAATGCTGTGTTCACACTACCACTTCAATATACATGAAAAGTTTCAATCTCTACTCGTATATTTGCTCTGTGTTTATCTGTTTTACCTGATTTACCTTTAAAGCCCTCCCAAGTCTCTGAAGTATTATTCCTCCATACTTTTAGCCTAAGCAGATTTTCTTTTAGCCATCATGGCAATTTCTTTGTCACTAAAAGGGGCCATTTCATAGCTCAGATATCTCAGGCTGGGAAATTTGCTCTTGGATACAGCTCACACAGGCTTTCCATGCCCTACAATCCCTCTGATTTTCCTGATTTTTGTCTTCTTTCGTGGGCTAAAGAAAGTACAAGTTTTCTGTGGGAAATGATTGGGACATTCCAGAGAAGAAGTTGGCTCCAATCCAAAGGGCGGTGAGATATTTTAGCATAGTTTATAAGATAAAGCCAAATCTCTATTCTCTGTTACCTCGTGAGACTCCAGCCTAGGGCTAAATGCAGCCACAGACGAATGCTCTTGTACTTCTGAGGGCATGTCAGTGTGAGGAAGTTATCCTGGAATGAGATAGGGTGTGAATGTAAATGCAGTAGCTGTTCCAGCATAACATTCTGTGGAGACAAGGCCTTGCTGAAGCGACTAAAAGCAGTGGAATGACTCCAGTGGAAGCTGAGGATGCTGAGCCCCCACTGCATCCCCCCCTCAGCAGCCAGCCCTGCTGGCAGAGGACAGGCTGGACACCGTCTCCCAGGCCTTCTTTTTCAGTTGGAATACAAGATCTAACCATCTTTGCACAGGCTGCTTTTCCTGTCGTTGTGGAAATGATGATTTATTGCTCGTGTTATCAATTGTCAGAATGAGGTGGATGAGGTGATGGCCAACAGCGTTACCATAGGTGTCTTGTGAACACAAACCATAGTTTGACACCTGGTGTCATGGGGAATATTTTAGCTCTGCCATCTCTTACTGTTTTTTGTCATTCCTACAGATTATCACTCTGTCTTTGATTGTCTCTGTGGGTGTCTAGGGTCTGTTGGTGTGTGTTTGTAGTGCTGGAGAGATTTGTGTGCACACACCCTTCCTGTGGTACTCTGAGAGTTAAAGCTCAACTTTTTTAATGCTTGAGAGGTTGCTACTCCCCAGTTTTTAGGCCTGTGTGGTGTGATTCAGTTGTTACCTATCCTTTATGGTCTGCTGGAAATGAGTGTTTATTTTTAAAGTGCCTTTTCCCAGATTAAATAGAGCATTAATTAGTGCGTGTGAGGAACAGGGTGCATTATTCCACCGCAGCTTTCCATCGTGTGGAGAGCTCATTACCACATGTAGAGATCATAAACAAACACACATGGCTGCTGCATGTAAATCTTCTGCAGGAGAAATTACTGCTGATCCCTCCTGATTACATCACTTTGTCTTTCAGCTCATTAATACACTTTTGACCATGGAGACTATTTAGGTGCTAGTAACTCACAAAGCAATATACAGGAAAGTATTCACTTTCCATATTTGTTAAACATATTTCCATCTGGAATTCCTGTCCATGGTCTAGACTACTCTTTTTTAATTTAGGAAGAGTAGTTGTGGAGTCAAAATTTTTCCTTCGTAATTAGTGTTTGCTTCCACAAGGTCTATAGCAGGATATACAAATAGTCTTCCCAAAGCCACAAAAATATGATGATACAGAAATTAATCTGAAATTATTAGGCCAAAGTCTTTGCTGGCACAATCTCCAGGGGAGTTATGCCAGCAGGTTAATTGGCCTCAAGATGAAAAAACCTAATGAAAGCCGGGAATCGCTAATTTAGGACTTGATCCTGCCTGTTACTGAGGAACTAGATCCCACTGCAGTAACTCCCATGGCAGTCCCTGGAACCATTCCCTGCCATGCCAGGCACCACGGTGGCTGCTGTAACCCCTCCACTGCTGATGGTCCATGAGGTTTGGGACATGAATGAGCACTGACCTGAGGAAGGCAGCTCATCCCAGGTATTAGCAGAGCTTGCTGGGTGGTGACACATGACATTCATGACAGAGCCAAGACTGTAATCCTACATTCAGTCCCTCTCAGAGATTGTCAAATGGCTCACTCCTGTTAGGAGTGACTTTTGCCTAACTCTGCCAGGATCCTTGGCAGGTAATGTTTCACGTAGTCTGGTGAAACACACCATATTTCATACTCCTCTCCCACATTTCTTACCCCTCTCCCAAACTCTCCAAGAGCACCAGCCACATACTGCCTGAGCTGCTGACCACAGCAAAATTACTTGGAGGGATGAGTAGCCTTGTACCAGAGTTTCTTCCTATTTTCCTTTTACTGGAGACATCAATATATAAAAAATAGGTTGAAATATAAAGCACCAAAGAAGTGTGACACACTGTCATGAATCACAGCTTCTCTCTGTGACCAGAGTATGAATTTTAGCATTCACAATTTGATGGAATCTTACATTAAAATCCATCTCTACTTCTGACAATGGATATTACTGAGTCCAAAGTTTTGCAGAGCCACTAAGTACCATCACCTTAAAGGCAAAAAAAGGTCTTGTTTGTTCTTGGTACTTGTCCTGCTCAATGACTTATAGCTTCCATTTAGCTTCCAATTATTAAAAGCAGATAAGGGGTTTGGAACATACTTAAGCATGTGCTTTACTTCAGTGGTGTTTGCTGACGTCAGAGGAACCCAAAACAGATGCCTGTGTGCTTTCAGGGACGCTTTCTTGAAACAGAAGGAGAGGAAAAGAGAGAAGCCTCTCCTTCCCTTCTTGGCGCTCCTCTTTTCATGTGTGAGTAACACACTGTGCACCTGGTTTTGTTTAAATCCAAGGATGGCAAACAACCACACTCTGTGAAAACTTCCTACTTCTTCCCATCTTTCTTCATGGTTTGTTTTTTTTCTTCTTGCTATTGATATTTGGGAACCCGTGGAGACAAAGTGATGCAAAACTTGGAGGTCTGACAGAGGGGTTAATTCTGGCAGTGTTTGTGTGAAGCCCTGTGGTGCCATGAAATCCCCCTCAGTTCCAGTGCTTGCTTTGCTTTTTCAAACACAACCATAGCCTGGGCTGGTGCTTCATATGCAGGGGGTCTGTCAGAAGACAGGGGATGAATGGGAGAATCTCCCAGCTCACAGGTTGGTTGAACTGCCTCTTTTATGGCAATAACATTCCTGAAGTGTGTTCTAATATTTTGTAGCTTTTGTGAAAGACATGGATACTTGTCGGTAAATTACAAGTCTGTGAACCCAGTAAACCTGTTGGTTCTTCTGAATCAAGGGTGCTTGATGTTCAGATTAATTTGTATCCCATTAAATGGCAGTTGCACTCATTGTATACTTCAACTCTACAATAAAAGAATGTGTATAAAGGCTCTTCTTTTTAAAAGGAAAATAAATTGATAGGAATTTTGTTTGTGGGTTTATGTTTTGGGTTTTTTTAAACAGTGAAGCATTCCCTGACAGTTTTGCAACAGCTAAGCAAGATGTGTGTTGAATTCACACTCCCATGTAAGTGTTACGTGGCTGTCCCTGCTTTGCCAGCTGCTCAGTTTGTGTGGTGACAGACCAAACAACTGCTAAGTGACAGTGCTGAAAACTATTTTGCAAGTCTCTCAGGAAAGTATAAAGATGAGACTTCTCCACCATCTAAGCTTAAGGGCCATTTGCATCACAGCTGAAATATTCTGTACTTTGTAAAGATGAGGAGAGGAATATTTTGGAAATATGAGTGTACATAGTTGGGGCACAGACAGCTGCCTTTGTCACACCTTTTTCTCTCCACCAAAGTTTGGTTTATGTGAGTAGGGTTAAGCTGACCCTAACCATGAAGTCTAGTGCTGATCAGAGATTTCAAACCCACTCTTCTGTGTGCAAAAATGTCAACATGAACTCAGGTTGAAGCAGTACAGACTTGATTAGGATCTTCTTTTAATCGAGAAATCATATTACAACGTACATCTGCTCCCAATAGTTTTAAGAAATGCCTTGTGGAAATTAAAGCAATCGCTCGCTCGAAAAATAATACCAGGAAGAAATCTAGCACATTTTACTGATTTTTTTCCCCTTCTAGATACATATACTGTGTTAAAGAGAAGGATCAGCAGTCTATCAATAGTACATAAATTAGGAAATCCCTTGGTGGTTGATGTAATAATCTGAGTAGTGTGTACTGACTAAAGGAGAACTGATAAGTAGTGTGCACACTTACTGCAAGGTTGTCAGGCAGTACTTAGTTATAAATCTTGCAAAACTGAAAAAAACCTCACCCCAATAAGATTACCAAGACATGACAAATGGCAGCCCTGAATAGATTTTTGACTTCCGGCTCATCTCTTTCCCCTGCCCTTCACACTCTGCTCTAGTGAAACAAAGCTGTCAGGGCTGTGCAGCTCCTCCGGGTGAAGGTCAGCTCTTGGTATATTTTTGATCGTTGTGTGAAGTTCCCCTGTTAGTATGTGGTCCCCGCTTTAACCTCTTTGCAGATTCTCCCCGATTATCCCAAATCACTTTCACATGGAGCTGAGGTTAAGCTTTATTTCTCTTGGCTTGTCCCTTCCGTAGCAGACACTTCGTCTTCACTTTGAAAGGACAAAGTGATGTTCAGCTGCCTGGGCCTGCACCCAGCATTTGATTTATACATTATTTAATTACGTTTAGAAAATTGGAAGCAGAACTTTAGGAGTGGAAGTCAGTCCTTTTCATTTGTTTAAGGATCTTTCAGGGCTAATATAATCATCGATAGATGTCAGCATGATTAGGGTGACTTAAGGTAAAGCAAAGAAAATTGAATGCCAGGAGAAACTTTTTCACAGAGGAGAGGGTGCCAAGATTTATAGCTGTGCGCAGCATCTGTGGGTTATGAATTGTGGCATTAAAAAGTGAAAATAGAAAATCACCGGGTTTTTGAGTGACACATTGAGAACACCTGCCTCCCCTGGCTGCAGGGTGAGGCAAGAAAGGCTCGCACCCTTTGCGTTGATCCTTGGGCTGTGGGTCTCTCTGGAACTTAATTCAACCCAGGAACTAATTCTACAGAAATTCCTCACTTAGTCCGGAGGTTTGCATTTGGGCTGACACTGCATTCACTTCTGCAATTAGGTCTGCACATACCTCTAAGTGGCCGCCAAGACAATTTGAAAATTTCTCATGCAGTGGAGTCAGGAAATTAAAAATTAACTCTGGAAAGGACATCATATAATATTTGGCAGTGTGGTTTGAGTGCTGTGTCCACTGAGGGGTAGAAAGTCCTGCTCTCACACAAAAAAAAAAAAAAAAAACCCAAAAAAAAAACCAAAAACAAAACAACAACCCAACCCAAAAGCTGAAATATGTCTTCCATGGGATTTTGCATGATCCACAGCTGAGGAAAATATGGGAAGGGGAAAGGCCTGTGGCATGCATGTGCTTATGGATACAATATGACTTACTAGTGGCCTTCAATTTAGCAAAATAGCATTTAATGACGCAGAGTGAGAGTCCCACATTGTTTCAGGCTCCATGGTGCTATGGCTGCTGTTTCCAACATGGTTATGTGGGGAGGAAAAAGGGCTCCAGTGCTGGAGTGTCGCTGTGGTACTGTGCCCATTCCAAGTCCCAGAGTTATCCGCTTGATCTGGAAGTCACTTGATAAATAGGAGGTGCACGTTGCAGCACCAGAGAGGCTTTCTCAGCCACAGCCCTTTGAGCTAAAACAAGCATCTTCACCTGGGCTGCCGAGGGAAGTACCAGTCATATGGTGTCACGCAAAACGAAAGGAAGGAATAAAGTCCAGCTTCCCTGTGACATTTCATGCATTTAAAACTTGCTCACCCCATAAAAAGACCAAATGATTGATATAAAAGAATCTTCCAGATAGCATGAAAAGTATTAAATATGATACTAAGTGGGAAATGTTAAGAATGTCTCCTCTTTGCAGTACTGAATAATTACAAATGGCATTTGGTTTTTGGTTCAGTATGGAAAACTGTGCTTCTGTGGCAGCATCCTGCATGCGGTGTCTTCATTCTTTTGGTCACCTTTCATTTTTTTTGCAGAGGGGGTTAGACTTTCTGTCTGAGTCCTACTGTCTGTACATCTAACATGAAATGAGTAAATGCATTACACGGGGAAGTGGAAAGTTCACACTTTCTCATGCACACAGGCAATTCCTGAGCAAATCTCCTGAACTCCAGCTCTTGACAAGGGTCTGGAAACAATACCAATTGTAGATATCCACACAAGGCAGACAGCAGCATCTGCTAAGGACAAAGTCAATGTTGCAATTAAGATGTCCTTTTTTTTCCACCTCATAGACTCATGGCCACTTGGCACGTGCTGTTGGATGCTGTCATCCTTAGAATCCTCCTCTGTGCAAAGTGGGCTGCTGGGTGATTCCTGAGCCTGTTAGATAGGCTGGAATGGCTCCAGGGAGAGCAGTTGTGCTTTATTGTGTCATTATATAACTTGGCCACACAATTCAGCACAGTAAAATATTTATGGAAATTCAGGAGAAGGCATGTGCGTGCTGCAGGCTCTAGCAAGAGGAGTGCACCCGCAGCACTGCAGGTAGTGGGAGCAGATGGTCTTTTCCTGTGTATTCACTCACATTCTGGTAGGCAAACCAGCCTTACAGCAGAAGGCAAAAAACCTGATGGTGACTTCAATTTGTAAGTGTCCCTCAAAGTGTCGCTTGGGATCACTTCAGGACTGTCCTGTCGTTGGTTGCATGTTTCTTAGTGGCTTTTTAGGGTCTTTCAGCTGTGGTTCTTAGTACTGTTACAGTTTCTGAGCTTACTCTTGTGGCATTCTCCTTTGGGCATCATTCCCTCCTCCCTTGAACACTATTAAGCATAAATTTTATACTTTTCTGGCCTTAAATTGTTTGAGTATCATGCTAGACTGCAACTTCTAAGAAGTTGAAATAGTGTTAACATTAAAAAAGCAAAGCTGCATACAACATGATGGAAGGGGAAGGGAGACTCCTCTGCTTCCCCCTGTGCATATTTGCAGAAATGCTGACGGTAAATTTTGAATGGAAAGCATCTTTGTGAAGAGAAATTCAAGTGACCTGTTTTCTAAGTCTTCATAGTGTTGAAAATTTGCATTACATTGTCTTGCCTAGACAAGAAAGGCGGG
>VYZR01068123.1:31685-44351 GCA_013400675.1 Oxylabes madagascariensis
CTTGCCTTGCTTCCTTGTGATCCCTAAGTTGGGATAAAACCGACTGTGCTTCCATTCACACTCCTGAGCCTTGGGATTACTCCCATGCTGATGCAGTCTGGGGCATAGGAAGTGGTTTGCAGTGGGATCAGAGTTACATTTGGAAAATCAATTTTACACTGGGACCTCTTTGTATTTGTATTTAATATTGTTGCTATGGTTGTAGTGAATTGCAGTAATTTTTTTCTCCTAGAAACCCCAAAATCTTTTGCTGATGGCTTTTTTTCCTTGACATGGAAGACAATACCACAGGTGATATTAATGTATGCAGCTTGATAAGGAGCTCTTCCGAGGTACTAGGTGCAAGAGGCAGAATTGCTGTTGTGGCTGGGCATGTTTTGGCAGGTCATTTGGCAGGTCAACATCTGGAAGACAAATACTTCAGCTGAAACCTCCTCCTGATCTTGGGGTTTGTGTCTGCTCCTTCTGCAAGTGCTACCTGCTCATTTATTAACCTCCTCTGCTGGAAACTTAACTGTGCGTTTTCACCAGGGCTTCATGTGTTCTGTGTTAAACATTTTAAATGGTGTCATTCTTCATGCAGACTTAAATCAAACAGCTCCAGAGCCCTGACAGAGAAGGAGACGTGTGTTTTCTCTGTTAACTGACCTGCCATGGATGGGAGGGATGAGGGGGGAGAGAGCCCCTCTCTGTGTTAGCGTGGCAGGACTCCAGCGAGAGCGCAGGTGTTGTGAGAGCAGGCAACGGCAACCAGATGACATTCCTTCCCCTTGGACGAGTGTGGAGCTCAAACTGATTGTGGGTCCAGCAGTTGCACTGGATGATCTTAACGGTTCATTTCCAACCTAAATGGTTCTGTGATATCCTTCCAACAAAATTGGAGGCTAGTGTGTTGTCTGCGTGTGCCTGTGTAAAATCCATGACATTAAAGCTTGGGTTCCTCTAACTAAAAGATTAGGAGGGGTGGAATCACTCTTGGCAACCACTGGGAAGATACTAGAAGATAGTCCAGACAGTGATTTATCCCCAGGTGAACTATCTTTCTGGAGGTGCTGATGGGGGCAGCTGATGTCAGGAGAGGCCCTCAGCACTTACCTAGAGAAAGTGCCTTGAGGTAGATGGAAAGAATTGAGAGCAGCAACCCTCGACATATTGAGAAAAATACTTTATCAACTTGTGCAAATATATCCTGTTTGCCAAAATGGTTCTGGAAATGCTGCTGGTCTCTTCCTCTCATACCTGTGTGTGTGTGGCCTTAACCATGCACCCCAGGGATTTTTTTATCTCTTTTGCTAACACAGAGGAGTTTTCACATCCCTGTTTGGTAAAATGGCTCTGCCATCAGCCAAGTGTGGAAAGGGCTTTGATAACGTTCAAGGTGGAACACTTGTCAGCTCTCACTTTATCCAGGAACGGATTATCTGGGCTGTGGAATAATGAGGTCATGTCTTTCCTCCATACCGCTGGCAAGAGCTTCGGATTTCACACAGGGGCAGCTGCTTACACCAAGCCTGCTCTACTTAATGCCTTTAAAGCTACCCTGCTTCCCTGTCAGCAAGTTCTCCCCAAGCTGAGGACGTGAAACGTGCTCACACAGCCTCCTTTGCAGTGCCTGTGAGGGGGTTCCTGGTGCTTGGATTGCTATCCTGTCCCAGAGTTGGGTGGGTGGGATGCAGGAGCACCAGATGTGAGAAGCAGTGACCTGTGCGTTGCTACTGCACCTAAACCACAGCAATGCGGAGCAGGATTTGTAGGTGGGTGGACCAAAGCCATGCAGCTCTTTCCAGGTGTCCCATCAGTAGCTTGCAGTCTGAACCTGCAGCTTTAATGCAGAGCTGTGGCAGTGAGAGTGGCCATGGACATGAAAGATCCCTAAAGCACACAAGTTGTGGGTGTTAAAGCCTATGGGTGCTTAAGTAGATTAGCAAACAAACAAATCCTTTAATATTCTGGAATGCTTCCTCACTACCTAAGTAGGGATTATTCCACCAAGCCAGCAAATTCTACTCTTCTGCCTAGTGAAAAGTCTGCCTTTCAGATAGCTGTGCTCTTTAGTGATTTGTACTCTTAGGTTAAAAGGAAAAAGGAAAATCTGAAAGCGTATTGAAAGTGTCTGTGTGGATTTCAGGAAAAGCACAAAAATGGTAAAAAGAGCTGTTAAAAATGTTCAAGACCCTGTGAAAACTGAGGTTGCTGCAGTGCAGGCAGTAGCATATGTAGGATGCTGCACTACAAAGGTTGCTGCAATTTTATCCTTAAAATTTGTTTTACAGAACTCACTACGACTTCATGTACAAATACATGACACAACTCACCCACCACTTTCTTCTTAGCACTGTGAAAATCTTGGTTAAACTGTCAGCTTTCTATCTGAAACAGGCAGAAGCAACCAGTTACCTTGGTCTGATTCTACTTCCAGGCTTTCATCATCTGCGATTTTGGTAAAAAGCTGCTTTTGTTAATGTGTAATGCCTCGTAGTAACCGGTTACACTTTTACTACAAAGGGGTGTTTTATTTTCCCGAGGGATGAATAGTAATCAAGGATCAGCTGGTAGTGCCAAGTGCCCTGATAACACAATTGGCTGCATACAGCTTTGTTAGACCCCTTCCTGCACTGGCTGGCTGGGGAGACTTTAAGAGAAAATGTTGGGAGAGCTGTTCTTTACCTACTTGGCTGTTGGGGAGCTGAATTTTGGGATCACTTTGTCTGCTGGATGAGGAGGTAAGAGCTGGGTTTGGAGCACATGAAGCCTTTACTGATTAAGGACAGCGAGGGGAGGGTGGGAGAAGGCATAGATGGAGAAAATGCTTGAAAATAAGCATGTGAATTAGAAAAATTACCCTGGAATTCATCATTGACTAATTTTTGTGGAAAGGTGTGGGGGTTGATGGAGTTGGAAGGAGACAGAAAGTGGGAATACTGATTCTAATCAGAGTAGGGGCTGATTTGTGTTATTTTGATGCTGATTTAGGTGAGCTGAAGGAGGGCTGCAGTCACCTTGGCCCTATGGTAGTAAGTGTCTTACTGCTAAGCACAAGGTGGAGTCTGGCTTTGATCTCATTAACCCCATCAGCACTGGAGTAGCAGGTGTGTTTCTGGAGCTTGACTCTTTCAGACACTTGAGGTGCACAGAAAGTGGCAGAGATTACTTCAGAACCAAAAAAGGTAAGACATAGATCTTCCTCTTCTGATTTCTTCAGAAATTTAGGGTCTAGTAATGTATCAAGAGAGAGGAGGGGAATTCTGCCCTTTTTCTCAGTGAGAAGAAGAAAAGTTGAGGGGAATAAAAATCTGAGGAGAAGTGGGGAGGAAAAGAAATTAGTAGAAAGCATGTGTGAAAAATTTCCTCCTTTCCTCTGTCTGCTCATTGTTTATTTCTAAACTCCACAAGAAAAACAATGAGATGGAGAAGAAGGAAAACCCACAGCAACAATAATAGGAAGAGTATCTTGGAGGTGGCTTTGCACAAAGCTGGGCTTTATATCTTGCAGTCAGTTCTATTAGGATGTGACTTAGCCCAGTTTTCTGAGAATACTCGATATCCTTAGTAAGTGCCCTATGATTTTAAGCTGGATTTATCAGGCTGGATTGTCTTGGGAGGAAGGGTCACAGCCACAGAAGTTGAGCCCAAGCTGTGCAGACTACTTTGAGACTTCTGATTTAAAAATAGGATATAGAAGTTCTCTGTTAGCTCTAAAATTCCACAGTTCCATCAATTAAGGACCCCCCCTCGTGACTTTGATAATAGAGTGTGTGGAAGGAAAATAATGGTGGTTGTGACTTGGTGAGCCCTGCCAGTTGTAACACACTTGTCCTGTCTTGTGAGGACACTTGTCCTTGTTCCAGTGAGGGCTGGAAGCAAAACTCACATCATAACCTTAGGTTTTTAATCTCTGCAGAACATAATGAACTATTTTGAAAGGGCGGTTGGAGGGTTAAGCTAGGAAGGACAAACTGGTAGTGTAATAACATCTATATTAAAAATAAAAAGAACCCAAACCAACCAATGCAGATGTAACGTATTATATAATCTCTGTTAAACTTGCTCTGGGAAACCCTCCAAGAGCCAGTGTCAGTCTCCATTTTGTACAAGTCTGTACACAACCTTTGTAAGAATTTGTGTGAAGTTGGGTGGGGAAACAGAGAAACACAAAGTTAGAACAGAATGTAGCCTGGCCAAAGCCTTTCTGCAACGACACATTTGGAGCAGGGACGGAGGGAGGTTTGCTCCTTCCTGGACCTTCCCACCAAGCCACCCCCTCAGCACAGGTGCTATCAGCCTCTGTTAGTTGCTTACACATACAGCAATTAATTTAATGGCTGCTAGTAAGTAATGCATGTGATAAGATATGGGCTATGCCACAGGGCTGTTTGTTTTCCAGGAGTTCGGTCACTGCCTGTCTCACCATAGATGGTGTTCACTTACTTCCCAGCAGAGAATAACTTGCAACAAAGTGCTTTCAAGCACGGTGTTTGGATACAGGGGGAAAACTGCTGAAAACGGAGGAATTATAGTGATAAATCCTTTTGTGAAACGTGAAAGAAGCTTTTTACGCTTTTCTGACAAAACATCAGTCCGACTGTATCAATCTGCTCCTGCTGAGCTTGTCAGCTTCTGTCCCTTCCACCTTCCTCCTTCCCTGGAACTACTGTCCCAGTCAGCTCTTCTTGTGACACCTTTGGAAGTCATCTCTCTTGACAGAGGTGTTGTTGTGCTGCTTCCTTCCCATTCCCTGCCAGGAAGGATTGTTTTCCTCTGCACAATTCAGCAGAGCAGCCACTGGCACTGAAAATATTGATGATGTGGAGGTGATTTGAAACATGGCAAGTTTCCTCAAACAAATAATGCAGTTACATTCATGGGCTTTGACTGAGCTATCCTGTCATGAAATACACTGAGAAATTTTTTTTTCCAGGCTTTTTTAATTTTAGTTTGAGACCTAAGTTTGAAACAGAGCTGATGGACCAGCTGTCTCCTGTCTAAGCTACCTTTAACACGAACAGTAGAGCTAGTTTAGCTGTTTCTCAAGGAGCAAACGGGGAATAATTCCACTTTTACTACATGTCTCACATTAACTTTGCATCTTTGTAAACACAAACTAGGATACATATGGGTATCCTAATACCTAACAGCATGTGGAAAGAGGGATGTGATTTAGAAAATACATGCCATGTAAGTTCTCAGCATCTCAGCTTGGTTTTCCTGATGTGGTCCCTTCCTTTCAGTCTCTCTTTTCTTTGCCCAGGGAGGTCTGATAGTAGGAATTGTCCCTTCCTGCCTTAGAAAGAAATCTGAGCAAATGATTCGTTCTGTGTCTTCCTAAGAAGTGCTGAGCACTTTTACTTTATAGCAAATGACATCCTGGAAAATTAAGTCTGCAGGAGCTAATGAGTCTACAGGAGTGTTTGTAATTGACTCAAAGTTGTTGTTTTTTCATGTGGCAAGTTTTAAAAAAAACAGCAGATGGTTTTGAAAGGTAATTCTTGACATCAGTCCAGCTCCAAAAATGTTGTTTTCCATTTACTTCCCATGTTTCACACTGTTGATGTGTGATGAAATATGAGTAGTGCTACTGCTGAGCTGCTGTGCTCTTGTAGGCTTATGGTGAGAGATCTTTTCCATGTCTTTTCATCCATAAAAGAGTAAAAGAAAGGTGTGGTGTTGGTTTGTTTGTTTTTCCCCCTGTACAATACTTGTAGCAAAGACTTAGAATATGGTAAAATATATTGAATACTGGATCTTAGGTACATAAAAGTTTAAATTTTCTGGAAATGGGACATTTGGAGGAGAAGTAGAAAAGTCACATTGGTTTGCTATGAGAACAGAGTGGTGTATAAGTTCTAACAGATTGATGTTTAGATTTTGATAATTGCCCTCTGCAGGGCTAAAATCCAGACAGGTGGTGACAGCTATTTCACTACTCTGAGAGGTATTGATGTAAATAATAGCTGAGCAGTTGACCTCAATATCTGCTGGAGCTGAAGATGACCTTTCTTGAATACTCTGAGGTCCCTGTCTGGCCTTCCATGTAGAAAAAACTAGAACCCACTAGGGAATTGTTGTCAGGGATTTTTTTTTCTTTTATTTAATAAAACAAGATGGGGAATTGCTGCAAACACTGAGTTAATCCAGGCAGTGATGCCCACAGTTCTAAGCTAATATAAAATATGTTTTCTGTTTTTCAACTGGGCACACTTGGCATTCTTATTTTTATTCAGATGCTTCTTTTAGCTGGATTATACTGCTGAAAATCTATGGAAAAATTGCTGTAGGCAACGGTGCAAGCCCTCCCTTGGGAATGCTTTGGTATTACAGTGCTGCTCCAAGAAATGTCACCTTGCCAGCAGCGTCACTGCAGTGTTTTGGAAGGTTAGTGGGCAGGCTAATTTAGGAGGAAATTCCATTTTCTGCATAAATTTCAAAACTACTGAACTTGGGAGGCAATAGAGACGGGATCCTGACTAAGCTTTGAGATACTTTGAACAGGGTGTTTCAGTAATAGATGTGGTCTTTGTACATGGAGATTCTTTGTTTTTTCAAGGGCAGCGTGTTTAATTGGTCAGGGAAAGAAACAAGAATCGCAGGAGTGGTTTCAAAATAGAGAGTCATGGAGGGAATCTAAAAGAGGGACCACCCCTCCAACACACATAAACACACAGTTTCTGGTGTCACAACCTCCTTGAGTTAAGTGTGTGTCTGTACATGTCCTCCTGGGTGGGAGCCAGCAGGAGAGACAGTGCAAGCTTTCCCCATGGCTTGTGCGGAACTGGAGCAGCCTGTCTCCCACCCCGATGGAAATGAGGGGGGTTTTCGTCAGCAGTGTGACAGTATGTGCAGGGGCATGTGTGTTTTCTGTTCTTCACTGTCAAGAGTTTTCCCAGTCCTTTTTGGTGGGAGAAATCTGACCTTTTCAACCCCAAAGCTCTTGAAGGATAACATTTTTTTACACTGTCTCCAAAATACCAAAGTCTCCTGACTTCCTCAATCTCATAGGGAACCAAGGTTAACTTTGATTTCCCCAGGAACAGAGTCCGGCCCTTGACACTGAATATTCGTTGGCAGGTCATTGTTACTACGGAGCAAAATTCTAAGATGTGCCTGGCAAGCTCTTCTAGAGTACAACAAACCACATCAAACATGCAGGGGGTGTCTTGGGCACTTCATACTTGAATTGCCAACTGCAGAATCTGTCTGAGAAATAAGTCCCAGAAAATGGGGAAAGGATGAAAAAATAGAGGTTAATAGCAAGTTATATTTTATCATTCTCTCGTTGAGATGTGGCAAAGTGACATCACTGTCGTCTTGTAGATTTGTGGTAAGAGATCTTTATCTTTTCAGCCATAAAAGAGTAAAGGAAAGGTGTGGGGTTGTTTATTTGGTTTTTCCCCTGAGAAGATAAAATCTGTAAATATTGAAGCGGATGATGCTGTGGCCAGCAATCCATGTGGCTCCTGTGGCACGTTCCTTTTCCTGTAGCTGGTTTCTGGTGGAAAAGCAGTGACAACTTCTGAGCTGAGAACTGGCTCTCTAGATACACACTTTCTTAGCACCATTTGGTACCACACAAGCGTATGAAGGCTCAGAGGAAGAAGTTGCCATGAAAAAAAAATTGCCTGTTGCAAACTTCTCTTCGAGAGATCTATGGAAAAACTTCTTCCCTATTTGCATTTGCCTGTTAAAATCTCACTGAAATGCCTTTTGGTGGTAAAGCAGAACCAAGAACATGACACAGATGTGAAGCTACTGCTTCCCCACAGGAGCTGCTGCAGCCACGGAGGGAATCTAAACTTTGGTTGTTGACACACTGTTCTCGAGAGTGACAAGAGAGATTGTGTTCATTAGGCCAAACCCATCATTCTTGCTAAAAGCAGGCTCAGGTTTCCATGTATATTTTCAAATCAAATTAGAAACGCTGCTCCTGAGACCTCCTTCAGCTGACAGTGACGGATTGCGCAACCTGATAAACAGGAGGCATTCCTGGAGCTGTGCTAACGCCCGAGTCGCTGCAAGTGCTTAGATAATAAAAACATGCACAGAGCCATGTATTTAAATTAGCAGAGAGCTTCTCCTCTTCCCCAAGTAAAGCAGCCCACTCCTGGGGAGCGGACACTTCTCCAGCAGAAATGGGAAAGGTGTGTGTCTGTGCAAGGAATTGTGTCTCAGTGGATTGGAAAAGGCAGTTTGCTCTGTGCTAGGACAGGAGACAAGGACTTGCAGATAATTTATGTTAGACGGGAGTAAGTTATTATTGATAGTCAGCAATAATGATGATTTTCCTTTTTCACAAAGCTGTTTATACAGGCAGATGGAGTCATATTAGCTAAAATAGTTAACAACTAATACCAAGTAAGGAAGATATGGTCAGTAGCTTAGCGGAATATCTTGTGCACATGCAGGCAACCCGTGTAGCAGCTACACATGAAGGCTACAGAGGCAGTTCTCCAAGGAAGATTAAACTTGATCAGAAAACAATAACTATGGATACCTGAAGGAGAGGTGTAAAGGTACCAGTTGCCTGTATGTCAAATGAGTGGTGGAAAATGAAGAGACTTGCTGTGGCCTACCCTTAAGGAGAGTGAAGTTTTGCCTGGGGTTACCCAAGGAAAATACTGGTTTCTTTGATACAATGCAAGAGATGGGGAAGGGAAAGTGTGTTCTCAGACTCTCAGCCTATTTTACAGACCATGGCATTTTCTTTCTGTTTAATTTGTGCTGAATTTGGGCACAGACCAAACCCCTCTCTCTGCAGCGTTTCCCCAGTGCTTTGATTCCACTTTCAAATGTTCATGAGGCAGGTTCACCTCGAGGTTTTGTCCCTTTGTTCTTGGAGGTTTGCCTGGCTGCTGCCTTTTACTGTCTCCTCTGCCACTAAGAAAAACTGATGTTATCTCCTGAAGTGAAAACTCCAGCTTCTATTTGTAACTGAGGATTTCCTGTGTGCCTTTCCCCAGCCCGTGCAGTGACGGCAAGAGGCAGTGGCACACGGGCTGCGCGTCTTCAGAGAGCTTTGAGAACAGCCCCAGCACAGGAGCTGAAGAAATCCCCAGCCACCCGTGCCTTTGATCTCAGATAAAGGTCAACCTGTCTGGTAGAAAGTGTGATGGGAAATGCTACCACATCAGCCTTCGCTTTCTCTTCCTTACCCTGAAGTGATTCACTGTATGTGTCAGGGTATGCCTTCGCCACGGCACCCATGGCGTTTGGCTCTTGGGAGCAGCTTTGTTCATCTCATGCACCAGCTTAAGCTGGGGCTGGCAAGATTTCATGAGAGCTGCTGAGAAATTGCCCACAGCATTTGTTATTACAGCAGTGTTCCATAGCTGTTGTTGGATTTTGTTGGTTTGTTGGAGAGTTTTTAAATCGCAGAATCATTTAGGTTGGAAAAAAACCTTGAGGGTCATTGAGTCCAGCCATCAACCCAGTGTTGCCAAGTCACCACTAGACCAGTGCCTAAGTGCCACATCTACACATCTTTTAAATCCCTCCAGGGCTGGTGACTCAGCCAGCTCACTGGGCAGCCTGTTCCAGTGCCTTCAGTGAAGAAATTTTTCCTGATACCCAATCTAAATCTCCACTGGTGCAACTTCAGGACATTTCCTCTTGCCTTGTCGTATATATAGGCCTAGTGGTGTGTTAAAAAATTAGTTATGCTTTTCTTGTCCCAACTGAGAGTTTCTGAGACTGTTCAAGCACTGACAACTACAAAGTTCCACCTGACACAAACTCAAAGTTGCTGGCACACAAAGCTTTGGGGAGCAGCAGGTTCCAGTCGGTTCTCCTGACGCCACCTCTACAAGATCATCACTGGTGGGGGGAGGTACCTGACTTACACATGCTACAGGTAAGACTGGCACAACAATTTGGTTCATAATTTTGTTATAAATGCTAATGGAGGGTGGTGTTTAGTTGCCTTTGAATTCCTCTGTAACCTTAGAAATGTTGCAGCTGTGAAGATTGGTTATGAAGTGACAAGTAACTTGCATAAAGGGAAACACTTTCTCTGCTGAGTCTCCTCAAAGCCAGGAGGGCTTTTTGACTGGGGCTGAGTGTGTGTGTCTTCCTTCTGGACTGGGATCTGTGCCTCAGCAAGGGCCAAGAGATGCTGCTTAGGGAGAAATAGAATAACATTCCCAGGTAGGATGCACCATGGAAATAGTTGTTACTGATAGTGGGAGGATCACAGTTTATCCAGTGCATCTTTACAAAGGTCAGTTAAGTCACCTAGAGATAAAAGTTGCTTCTACGTGTGGATTAGGAAGAAAACCAAACAAAAAGCTAAGGATGGATTGTGCTTTCCTTCTGTCCAATGCACCTTTTGGCACTCAGGCTGCCATGAGGGAGAAGTAGCATCTGACTGCAGGAGGTGGGGATTATCTGTAGTACCTGATTCTCAAAGTGAAAGTGGAAACAGGGATTTGATCACTGCTCTTGGCCATCATTCAGTCTCTTGAACCCCATTCTGGCAGGTTTTTCTGAAGGATTTACTTCAGGCATAGAGGGCTGGTCTCTATTGGCTTGGTGTCAGCTGGGCCACCTCTAGATGATGGTTTGGAGATAGAAAATAACTTGGTTGCATCAGATTCCTGCCTGTGCATCAATCCTCAAATTAAGGCTGTGCCAAGATGTAGCCGTAAGTGCCAATTTGTTGTCCAGAATGTAGCTCTCCTTATTCTAATCAGAACTTCTCACTGCTATAATTTCCAGGAATAATCTAGTGAGATGGACTTCTGTGAGGTGTAGCAATGTTTGCCTGAGCCCGTGGAGAGCCTTTGGATATCGCTGGAGGGTTTTCCCTTCTTTCAGTGAAGTACTAATTCAGGTGCCAGGTGATAGTGAACACCTGCCAGTACTCTTGGTTATTTGACTGACCCCTTTAAGCCCAGTATTATGTTTCTAAAATCAAGCTCTTACACTTGGCATAGTTTTTTTAAGGTGGTACTGGCTTTAGAGATGTGAAAGGAGAGGTGTTGAGACATTTTTATCGTGATATCCTAGGAAAAATGCATATGGGCTTCTGTGAGAAGGGAGCCCTGCTACCTCCAAAGGCTCAAAAATGAACTTGCACCACTAAGACTACTCTGCAGGAGTAATTTCTTTCTTTTCATTTTCTTAGTCATTTTGGTTCTTCAGTTGGATTTTTTGTTCGTTTGAACTCTTTATAGGTTCCAAAGTTTTCAGATGGATTTCACTGAAAATGATTTTGTACTTTGTGCTCAAGGTGTGCCTGAGAATGCTTTTGGTGAACAACCACATTTTCTAAATTCCACAGCAACATTAATGCTGATTTGGAATACTTTTATTCCACACCAAGGATTTTTGTGCCATTGTTTGTCTTTTGAGCCTCTGTCATTGGGGAATGGTATTTATGGTTTGCCTGTATCAGCAAGCTGTTAATTACAAACCCAGAAGTATTAGGAGTCATACTACCACTAGTACTATATTCTAGCATTCAGTATAGAACCTCTAATGCAGACAAATTTTATTTCATAGAGAAATAGGTGGTTCAGGTAAAGGTTGTGCATAATGATGAAAATTTCAAAAATGCGGTTTAGGCGATTTCTTTCCAAGCTTAGTGAAGTTTAATGAAAAACATCCATGAGTGTGAGCTGGGTGCAGAGACTGTCACCGAGTACCACCTTTGTGGTACAGTCCTGTTTGTAGGGATTCTTTGCTTTTGGATGAATATTCCTGCTAAACAGCTCCACATATCTTTACTGCATACTTCTTTTCTTTGGGGCAAAAGGTGAGAGAATTTTTTTTTTTTGTGAAAGAGATAGTATGTTTCAGATAAAGTTAAAGTTGAGTAGTGTTTAGCCAAGTACTGGAAGTCGCAACTATTCCAGTGCTTCACATGTTGTTATGAAATAATTCTCAGAATTTTGATGTGCTTTACAACACTTTCCTATGTTCTTTTGGTGGCCTGTTAAAATACTCCACTCACTGAGAAAAACCAAACCCCCCCAAAATCTTACGTCAAAGATAATATCTGGCCATAAAACTACTGGCTTGGAAAGCATCTCTGTATCTCTTTGGTACCATGGCAGAGATGCAGTGGTGAGCTTTGGATGGGACCTTGCCGAGGCAGGGCTGGAAAGGCGGGAGAGAGACAGGTGGATCAATAACCCGCATCATCTCAGGTGCTGCAGGGTCAGCCGTAGAACGGTGGGAAGAGCCGCGTTCTCTCTCATGGCAGGATGGCAAGAGGGAATGCTTCTTTCGGGTCCTCAGCTGCCTCCGCAATAGACTGAAAGAAGCAGAAAATATCTTGTGACTATAAACGAAGGGCTGTTCCACCTGGCTTGAAGGGCGCTGACGGTAAAACACAGACAAGAATCTCTCTGAGGAGCGTGGCAGAACTTCAGCCCTTCAGCAGAGCCCAGTGCCCGGCGGTGCCGCGGCAGCTCCGTGAGCTCTGCCCGCCCGGCCGAGCGCAGGCGGGGGCGGCGTGCGCGGCCCGGGCAGCTCCGAGCTCCGCCGGGCCGAGCCCCGGGGCGCTCCCTCTGCCGGCGGGGCCGGGAGGAGCCGCGGCTGCGGGACAGCGCGGGGCCGTGGCCGGAGAGGGGCAGTTCCTGCCTGCCTGCCTGCCTGCCTGCCTGCCTCCCTCCTTCCTTCCTTCCCTCCCCGGCGGCCGCGGCAGCGGCGGTGGCCGCGCGGGAGCGGCTC